>CM076572.1:228906312-229191983 GCA_034641835.2 Pinus albicaulis | reverse complement strand
CTGTTAGGTCCCTATATCACTAGTATAGCCCCTTATTATTGTTAGTGTAAACCCCTTATTGTTATTATTGTACCCTTGTAACCCCCATTTTGTTATTATTGTGCCCTTAAATTATTATTGTTAGGTCGGCTAGGATTACATTGTGGCCCACTAGGATTACATTATGGCCCCATGGACTCCTATATAGAGAAAGGAGGTTTTGTAAATTGTATCATCCAAGAATTGTTCATTTATGTAATGTATTGGAGGTTTCCCCCTCGAAGTGGCTTATTTCTAAGGCGTTGATGTCTCTTTTCTTCTATTTTTGGAGCTGGTTACACAACATTTGGTATCAGAGCTTTGGATTCTAGGGTTTCGCTGCTCCAAACAGGTCATCGTGGCATTTTCGCTATAAATTTTTTTCTACGAAGTTTCAGAAGCTGAAATGTTTAGGGTGCGAAGAAAAAATCCTGAGGAAGCTTGTATAAAAATTTCAGAGTTTGGTTCGCAATAATTTCGGAGATATGATCTGTGGAAGTCAGGTATTGTTTCAGGCTCCTAAACAGGTCATCGTGGAATTTGCGCTATAAATTTTTTTCTACGAAGGTTCAGAATCTGAAATTAATATGGTGCGAAGCTGAAATCCTGAGGACATTCACCAAAAAATTTCAGAGCTTGGTTCGCAATATTTTTGGAGATAGGATCTGTGGAAGGTAGTGCTTTTTCAGGCTCCTGAATTTCATCTCAAAGAGGTGATCGTGGGAAAAGTTCAATAACTCTCTCTATGAAGCTTGGATTGGAGTGCCATCAAAATTTTTCACAATTACACGGCCTGTAGTTTCTTCGCTATCAATTTTAGAGACAAAGGACAAAACAGTGACACGTGGCAAGTCGTACAAGTTCGCTCTACTGAACCAGTCCAGAATTAGGTCATTGTGGGAGATTGGACACAACTTTGTCTTGGAGAATCCAAATCAGGTCAGACCTGTGGCATTTGAAAGAAGCTTCAGAGATCTACTACAGGGCTGAATTTCAGATATCAAAGATTTTCAACTACAGAGATAATTCAATTTCAATATCGAGCTCCTAAAAGCTAGTAAAAGGTGTGTATTTTTTTCCGAATTGCATAAGTCTTGTTTGAAGAATCAAGTTGAATTGATTCCAAGGGCATATTGTAGAATAGATATCAATATTGGATTCTAAAATGGCCCCTAAAAATAATTCAACACCCATTAAGCCTTCAGAAGGCTCTACTATGACTCATGAAGATGAAGAATTGCAACATGATCTATCAAAATTACAAGAGCAGATGCAACAGTTTTCACTCTCGCAAAGAGCAACAAAAAATGAAATGGAAGTTTTGAAGAAAGGCATGGAAGTGAAGATGGATGGTTTGAAGAAAGGCATGGAAGCTAAAATGGATGGCATGGAAGCTAAGATGGATGGCGTGGAAGCTAAGATGGATGACATGAAAGACAACATGGAAAACATGAAGAGTGATCTAAAAGCATACATGGAAGGCTTGATGACAAGCTTAAAACCAGAAATGATTCCTAATGGTGGAAATATAGGAGAAGAACCTCATTATGAGAACAAAATAAATGTTAATCATGATTTCATAAACTCGAATGTTGGCGGGAAGAACCACCATATTCCAAAAATGGATATGAAGAAGTTTGATGGAAAGGATCCGGTAACATGGATACTACAGATGGAGCAATATTTTGATCTCCATAACGTGCAAAACAAACAAAAGGTACGCATTGCAACTTTACATTTAGAACAAAATACATTTGTATGGTATCGATGGCTTTGTTCCCGTAAAAAAATTGTCACTTGGTCAATTTTTACGGAGGAAATGATAGCACATTATGAGGATACAAAGAGCAACACCTTCTTACCCAATTGATAAATCTCAAACAAAAGGGTTTAGTGGGGCAGCACATTGAGGACTTCCAAAAATTGAATATAAGGGTAACTGATCTTACAGAGGAACACAGGATTGATCTCTTCTTAGGCACTTTAAAGGATAACATCCAACATGAAGTTCGCGTTTTGGAACCTGATTCATTGGAGAAGGCATTCAGGTTGGCAAGAAAAGTTGAATGTAAAATTATGGCGACAAGGAAGCCTACCACTCAATTCTATAAAGAAGGAAGTGTTTCTACGCCCAGATTTCCACAACCTACAAGGTTGACACCACAACAATTGGAAGAAAAAAGAGCAAAAGGGCTTTGCTACAGCTGTGATAGCAAATACACTAAAGGTCATAAGTGTGCTGAAAAGAAATTATTTTACATAGATTGTGAAGAAGAAGAAGAAAATGAAAAAGAAGAGGATATACACCAGGAACCAGCCATAGAAGAGGAAGAAATGAATCTGACCATATCATGTAATGCACTGGCCAGAATTACCACTCCTCAAACTCTCAAGATAGTAGGACAGATCAAGAAGAAAAGGGTAATAGTGTTGATTGATTCAGGTAGCACCCATAATTTTATTCATTGTAAGGTAGCCAAGGAATTAAATTGTTTCCTATACCCAGAACCAGAATGTCAAGTGATGGTTGCAAATGGAGGAACTATAAATTTCTCTCAAAAATGCCATAATATCAAGCTAACCATGGGGGAATATGTATTGACTAGTCCAATGCTTTCCATTCCTATGGGAGGTGCTGATGTTGTACTAGGAGTACAATGGTTACAATCTTTGGGGACGGTAGCTTTTAATTTTCAAGAACTTTTCTTGAATTTCTTTTCAGAAGGAAAGGAAGTCGAATTACGGGGTATTGAAGGGAAGCCAGGAAGGATAATAAGTTCTAATGTCATGACAAAGCTTCTAAAGAAATAACAACGAGGCGTAATTGCACAATTATGCTCACTAGAAGTTCCGACATCAAAATCATCTATTTCTGCAGATCTCCAACAAGTCTTGGACAATCATTCCAAGGTGTTTGAAACTCCCAAAGGACTCCCACCTATTCGTGATCATGATCATGCTATTCATTTGATTTCAGGAAGTGTTCCTCCAAACATAAGGCCTTATAGATATCCTTACTTCCAAAAGAGCGAAATTGAACGTATGATTGCAGAAATGTTAGAGGCGGGTATAATTCAACCCAGTCAAAGTTCTTTCTCTTCTCCTGTAGTATTGGTACACAAGAAGGATGGATCATGGCTAATGTGTCCGGATTATAGGGAGCTCAATAAGCTCACCATTAAAGACAAATTTCCCATTCCTGTGATTGATGAATTATTGGATGAATTACATGGAGCAATTTATTTTACCAAGTTGGATCTTCGTTCAGGATATCATCAAATTAGGATGAAGACTGAAGATATTCCAAAAACAACATTTCGAACTCATGAGGGTCATTATGAATTTTTGGTCATGCCTTTTGGCCTTACCAATGCACCTTCTACATTTCAAGGGTTGAATTCCATTTTCAAACCCTTCCTTAGAAAATTTGTGCTAGTATTTTTTGATGATATACTAATCTACAGCAGGTCTTGGAAGGATCATGTTGAACATGTTGACAGGGTGCTCAAACTATTGCAGGAGAAACAATTATATGCAAAAAAGTCCAAATGTTTCTTCGGAGTACAAGAGGTGGAATATCTGGGTCATATTGTATCTCACGAGGGTGTTAAAGTGGACCCTAACAAAATTAAAGCCATTAAGGAATGGAAAGTTCCCATAACCATAAAGCAGTTGCGAGGATTTCTCGGGTTAACACAGTATTATCGCAAGTTTGTTAAGAATTATGGGAGAATAGCAGCACCTCTAACAACATTATTGAAGAAAGATGCATTTTCATGGACTCCTGAAGCAACTAAGGCCTTTGAACGTCTTAAAGAGGCAATGTGCCTAGCACCAGTCTTAGCTACACCAGACTTCACAAAAACCTTTATTGTGAAATGTGATGCCTCGGGAAATGGAATTGGTGCAGTTTTAATGCAGGAAGGAAGACCCATTGCTTTTGAAAGTCGTCCAATCAAAGGAAAGTATTTACAGAAACCTATTTATGAGAAGGAAATGTTAGTAATACTACATGCACTAAAGAAATGGCGAACTTACCTAATGGGAAGACACTTCAAGGTAAAAACTGATCATGATAGTGTTAAACACTTTTTGGAACAAAGACTATCATCAGAAGAGCAGCAAAAATGGGTCACAAAGATGTTGGGTTATGACTTTGAAATAATCTACAAAAAAGGAAAGCTTAATGTTGTTGCAGATGCACTCTCAAGAAAGAATGAAGAGGTGGAAGCATTGCTTTGTGCCATTTCTATTATCCCACCAGATTGGATAACTGAAGCAAGAGATGAATGGAAGAAGGACAAAGATGTATGGACACTCATTCAAAAGTTGCAGCAAGATCCTAGTACATCCGATACATTTAGTTGGAAAAATGATTCCTTATGGTACAAAGATCGCTTATATCTTTGTAAGAATTCCCAACTAAAACAAAAGATTCTTCTCGAATTGCACACTTCTCCTTTAGGAGGACACTCAGGATTTTTAAAAACTTACCACAGGGTGAAGAAAGAATTTTTTTGGGATGGCCTTAAATCTGATATTCGAAAGTTTGTGGCGGAATGTTTGGTTTGCCAACATAATAAAGTGGAAACAATTAAAACCCCAGGACTTCTACAACCTTTATCCATTCCAGGTCAACGTTGGGAGGAGATTTCAATGGATTTTATCACAGGTTTACCTAAGTCCGAAGGAAAGAGTGTCATCATGGTGGTAGTGGATAGACTTACCAAGTATGCACACTTTTGTGCATTATCTCATCCATTTAAAGCAAGTACAGTTGCTACTACATTTATGGACAGAATTCAAAAGCTACATGGAAGCCCAAGGGTTATTGTGAGCTACAGAGATCCCATTTTTACTGGAAATTTTTGGATGGAGTTATTTTCTTGTTTGGGTACTCAATTAGCTCATAGCTCATCTTATCATCCTCAATCTGATGGTCAAACATAGATAGTAAATAAATGTTTGGAAGGATATCTTCGTTGTTTTGTATCTGATAAACAAACACAATGGGTCAAGTGGTTACCTCTCGCTGAATGGTGGTATAACACTTCCTTCCATACTGCAGCAAAAATGACCCCATTTATGTCACTTTATGGATATCATCCACCATCCATCACATCATCTTTAAGAGAAAATTCGAAGGTTCAAGCAGTGGAAGATCACATCGAGCATCAACAAGAAGTTCTCCAACTCTTAAAGGATAACCCGAATTTGGCACAAAATCGAATGAAACAACAGGCAGATCAACATCGCAGCGAGAGAAGTTTTGATGTAGGAGATTGGGTATTTTTACGGCTACAACCATACAAACAAATGTCCCTCAAGCAAGCAAATAAGGATAATAAATTATCGCCAAAGTACTATGGTCCTTACAAGGTGTTGCAAAATATTGGTACTATGGCGTACAAATTGGAGCTTCCTGCTTCTTCGCGAGTACATCCAGTTTTCCATGTTTCATGCTTAAAGAAGGTTATAGGTGAAAATCTTCCAGTTCAAACAGTATTGCCAGAACTTGATGGGGAAGGGAAAATAATATTGGAACCTGAAGCAGTCATGGAAAAAATAACTCGACAACTACGGAATCGATCAATTTCAGAGTATCTCATCAAGTGGAAGAACTTACCCACTGAAGATTCTACATGGGAGGATGAGAATTTTATACAGAAGCACCCAGAGCTACTCAAGTGTTGAGTACAACACTTTTTTGAAGGAGAGGGGCATGTTAGGTCCCTATATTACTAGTATAGTCCCTTATTGTTGTTAGTGTAACCCCCTTATTGTTATTATTGTACCTTTGTAACCCCCATTTTGTTATTATTGTGCCCTTAAATTATTATTGTTAGGTCGGCTAGGATTACATTGTGGCCCACTAGGATTACATTATGGCCCCATGACTCCTATATATAGAAAGGAGGTTTTGTAAATTGTATCATCCAAGAATTGTTCATTTATGTAATGTATTGGAGGTTGCCCCCTCGAAGTGGCTTATTTCTAAGGCGTGGATATCTCTTTTCTTCTATTTTTGGAGCTGGTTACACAACATTTCCTAATTATTCATTATCATTCCTTTTTCTTTCATTCGTAATGTCTGAGCTCTGAGTATCAAGCCAAACTTGTGGCTGGTTCTTACAAAGGTTTATTACATCCATACCAAGCGAGGCTGATACATTTATTCAAGAAAGGTTGATACATTTATTCAAGCGAGGCTGATACATCCATATCAAGCGAGGCTGAGAGGTTCTCTGAAGAATATGGTAGAGGAAAGAAAAATACACAGAGGAGGATAGTGTTTAAGGCATGAACCTGAAGTTATGAAGGCAATAACTGAAGACCCAGCAGTGATGGAAGAATTCAGAAGAGCAGGTTGCCTATGGTTTTGTGAGAAATTGCAAGGCTGTCACACATAGGTATCCAAGGAATTTTCTATGAATTTCAATGGAATAGCTACTAAAGTGGGGATGCTAATTTTGTCTATCACACTCGAGGTCATTGCTGCTGTTATAGAGATTCCAAGATGTCAAGAAACCTGATTCAAAGGGTTCAAATTTAATATGGAGAAGTGTAAAGAGTTCATGAAGCCATTGAGATGGATCTCAACAATGTTATCCCAAGCAGCTGCATCAAAGATAATTATTCAAAACTGTTGCTCAACATTCAGAAATATTTTACTTGTGAAGGCAGGTATCACAAGGTTTATTCATACCATTTCAAATTACTTCTACACTTCACTGGTAAGATTTCACTTGACTTACCTTTTTATCTCGATAGAAGTCTTGCAAAGATGGCTGATAAGCTGCAAGAAAAGTTTGAGGGGAGTGAGACATCATTATTTCATCATGGCTTAATGAAGTTATTAATTTTAGATTAACTTCAAAATATAGGTAGAGATTGGTCCTCATTCTTGTTTTTTAATGGTTTTGAGTTGGAAACCCTAACTCCTACAAGAGAACCTAAAGCTAAAAGAGTTCCATCTCCACCAGCAGCCGAACCAAGTCAACCTATGGTTGAAAAACCAAAAGAAACTGCAAGAGTAAAGCCAAGAAATCAAACTAAGAAAAGGCTAGAGAAAATGAAAATTCTTGATACACCAAATCTCTTACCTAAAAAATAGAAATCAAAGGTTTTCAAAGATGCAAAATAGGAAAAAGCTATTAGCAAACAAGGGACTAAAAGAATAACTAGAAGCCAAGCAGTGGTTTTGAAAGGAATGACATTTGTTATAGAAGATAGTCCAGTAACAAAGGGGAATCTAGAGGTTATTCTTCATGCCATTGACATAGAAGAAACACCTATTGTCCAAGCTAAATTTATTGGGAAAGATGAGCAGAAGTTGAAAAAGGTCAAGTCTGCAAAGAGATTAGAGTTTGAGGGGGAAGATGCAGGTTTCATTTTTCAAGAAAGAAAGCCTGTGACAAGGCATACTAGGAAATTAATGGAAGGCAGCAGAGAAGTTCAAAAACCCACTAAGACAGCTAAATCATCTAAATAGATTATTGATCTCTCATCACCCACAGTGAAGGATACAATCAGCAAATTATGAAAGGGAAAAGAGAGAATGATAGAGAAAACAGAGTTTCAGCGCCTTGAGGAAAAGTTAAAGTTGGAAAATCAGGAAATTTTTGTCATGAAAAAGAGAGCTAGAAAACACAGTGTTGAGAAAGTGCAGTTTAAAAGGATGAAGGCGGTGTGGGAAGGACAAGTTGATTCTATTTCTAAAACTTTAGACAGTCTAGAGCAACCTTTCAAGTGGACAATTCCAGCAATAAAAGAAGTTAAGTTTGTCAAAATAATAAACACCCATCTGGGAGCTACTAACAAAAGACTTAAAGACCAGGTGAAGGATTTACAAGAGTAGCTGGAGTTAATTCGTAATGAGCTAAAGGCATTAAAATGACAGTGATAGAAGAACCAATAAGCCAACCAATTTTAAATGAAGAAGAATTACCTAAAAGAAGCTAAAATCAGGTTTTTTTTATGGTTTGAATGGTTTTCATATGATGAGGACAAGTTATATTTTAATTTTTTGGGCAACCCCAGTTTTCATTTGACAAATTTTATGAAAAATCTGCATACTCAACAGTTTCGTAGCACCTCCAGGCTTAAAAAGCAGAAAAGCGCTACGAAACTGCTATAGCTGCCTTTTTTTCTTCTTTTGATCACTATTTAAGGTGTTAAAGGCGGAGTTAAGAGCTAAAATTGCTATGAAAGATGTGTTGAAGGGTGATTAAAATGATGCAAGAGGAAAGAGTCAAGTTTTTGAAGGTTAAAGGCTTGTAACGGCAACGCTACAGAAAGCGCTAAGAAACTGTTGTGTTTTCGTAGCGCAATACATTACATCCTTTTGAGCACTTTTTGGAGCGGGTTTTAGACAATTGGAGGCTAGGAAAGAGTTATGGGACATGTTAGGCCAAATTTTAACAGCCAAGGACCACTAAATGAAGATTAAATGATAGTCAGAATGTTCAAAGAAGGAAAAAGATCCTATGCCTAAAAAATAGGGTAATGTTTCCTATTTTTGTGGAGGTCAGCTAAGTGGTCATGAAGAACTGAATTGCATTATCCAAATTCAACCATGTGATGATGCACTCGTCAATGATGTAATTTCAGATAGATAAGGTTGTTATATATAGTAATAAGGAGTGTGAGTCCTTTTTGAAATAGGACTGTCAAGTAGGATAGATGTCTTTTTGTAATAAATCTCATGTTTTATGGTTATGCAAGGTGTCAGTGGATAGAAATTTGATGTATCTAGACTAGAGGAAAATCATCTAAGCATGTAAGAGGTCTATTAAAGGCCATTGGGTCGAATTGGTCAAAAATTGGACATTTTTGGCAAAAACTGAGCTTGTTGTGAATTGACTGTTTTCAGCTAATACAAAGATCTTCTACTTGAACAACTTGAGATTTAGAAGGGGTTTTTAGTGTTTTCCTATTCTATTTGTACTTCTTATATATCTCATTTGCAGTGGTGTTCATATATATTACTTAGAATTCATCTATAAGATGCTCTGACTTCCTTTATAAGTGAATTGACTGTGTTTTTAGATGTTTTATGTGTGTGTGCCTTATCACTAAAAAATATGATATGCCTCAACTTCCATGTTAAGTAGACTCACTGAAATACTGAATTTATTTGATTCCATGAGCCCAATGTATACATGCTGATGTTATTTTCAACCTACATCTATCATTATCAGTTTATTTCCTAAATAGAGTTAGCCATCTATATCTTTATCCATATCATTAACCCTTGAGAGAGCCCTCTAAGGCTGAGGAGGCTAAGCCTCAGTCACAATATTAGGTTTGAAATAGTTACATGAGATTGTCTGATCAAGCAGCCTATTAGGTCAAATTTTGTGATAACACAAGCGACCAAGCTTCTTCTGAAGGACCTGATCTGATTCCAATTCTTGGGAAAAATACTGAGAGGGGGGGTGAATCAGTGTTTTTAAACTACTTAAACTTTTATTTTCTTATTTAGATTTTTTTATTCTATTTTTATGAAGTAAACCTGCACGTGTACGTGAATTTGATGAAGACAAGCAGCGTATATCCAGTTCACTAAAATTTTTAGTTAATTCATAATATGTTTAACTTAAACTAGTGTATTAGTAGTTCATTAAACATTAAATAACAGTAGCGATGTGAAGTAAGAATAGAATAAACCATCACACACATAAACACCACGATTTTTAAGAGGAACCCCAATGTGGGAGAAAAAAACCTACAATGGATCGCACTGTCCATGAAAAAGCATTAAGATGAGCACAAAAGGGTTTCAAAAATTTTAATTTTATGCTATTTATTCCCAAAAATTATCACATTTCTGATATAATGTATTTTTTCTTTGCTATTTGTAGGTGTTTTTCGGAGTGAAAATGGTGCTTGCTTGGAGGGAAAGAGAACATAATATTGAATATGTGATTGCAGAAAATAACCCAACGATAGATAGAGAATTAAGAAAACGTGGTTTTTTGAAGTATATTCAGATCCTGGGCATGGGAGCCCAGATGGATTTGTTGCAGTATTTAGTGAGCTCCAGGGATTTACAAGGGAAATTATTTAGAATTGGTGAACACATAGTCACCATATATGTTGAGGACATCCAATTTTTTATAGGACTCTTGATGAGATGTCCATATTTCTTTTTCTGGGTATCAAAGAGGCGAAGAGTCAATAAAGTATTATGTCACTACTTACTATGAAAATTATCAACCTAGCAACACTGGAACGATCGAAATAAAGGACATACATGAGCTTCCACTCAAAAAAATTATGTTGACTATCACATGGTTGGATGGTAGTTTCGCTCCTCATTTGTATACCAAATCTTAGATGCAGTATCTGTTAGAGTGTTTGGAACTTACAAAATTCAATCGGTGCAAAGGTGTTTTAGAAAATTTAAAGGAGCAGTTGAACAAGGAAAAAAATATATGGTTGAAAAATTTTGGGTATGGCTACATTATAGTTTCATTTTCTCTCGAGATAATACCATTTTTGGAACCCTAGAGGATATCATGGGAGTTCCCTACACAAAGGGACCCTCGCATGAGACAATGGGTAGATATGATGACTCGTCATCGGATAGGACCTATGATGAAGTTTACTCCTTTCTTTTTTTATGTGGCTATGATATTAGCTAATCATGATTAAGGATTATCCCTATATTGGAGAAGATTTCAAAAGTGATCCAAAGCTTTTCCTACCTGAGGGTGAATAGTGGGATCATGTAGGTAAAAAGCATTGTCATTTTAGATATTTTTAGTTTTTTTAGTTTTACAAATTATATATGTGTGGGTGTGTGTGTGTGTGTGTCAGAGACTAACTATTTATTCTTAGTGCATATATTAGTCTGGTGTGATGAGTGGGTATGCCAACACTTCATCAACATGTACAACCACAATTTGTATAGGGTGAAGTGGAAGCAACTAATATAGACGTAGAAGAGACAATGGTTAAGTTCAAAGCTCATGTGGAGGTCTTGACTCATGGAATTCCAAATGTAGTGATTGATGAGGTCACAATTCGTCTACACAGATATACCATTGGGGTGCCAGCTCAGATTGACCAACTACTGTGATGGGTTATCCGTGCAGTTGTTTGTTACAATGATAATCACCATGATTAGGCACCTAGGGTTTTTTAACCACATTTTGTTTTTTGCATGTACTCATATATTGCAATTTGTGAGACATATGTGTCTCGAACACAAATTTTGTAAAACTAAAACACTATTTACAATCTCTAATATATGATTTTTTTCTACTTATTCTAATGTCCTCTACAATGTATGGCGATTATTATTTTTTTAAATATGTTGCAAATTTATGTCTAAAACATAATTATCCAATGCATATGTCAATGTATTTAGACGTCTTGGAACATGTTGATATTCAATGCAATCAAAATGTCTATCCAAAAGGTGAACTCTCGAGAACATACATAACATAGTTGGACTCCTCGCTGAATAAATGTTATTAAAATGTAACACTATGAGTTTTGAATCAATTATGACAACCAAATGATGAATACCACGTGAAATGGCATCAAACAATAGTTCGATTACCATGTTATACTGAACAATAGTGTTAGTTATGAATCTGATGCATATTCCTTGCAAACTCACCAACACATATGTAGGATAATAGGGTACTAATGCTACGGAGGAGAGGTTATGGGTACTATGGATAGTGCCATCAGCATAACCAACATATGGTTGAGGAAACGCTGACATATAAAAATAAAATGTCATCCAAGATAAGAAGAAGCGGTAGAAAATTTTTAAGAAGAACACACTACAAACACACCAACAAACCTATACAATATGTGCACAGTGACTATGTATAAAAACTCAAGGGATACTATTTTTTAAACTACAACCATTAAGAGCTTGTGTCAAGGAAATTATATCAAAATCTACAAGCTCGTAGGCCCCTTTCGCAAGTACTCATTTAACTGTATATGGACCAAATCACATGGGTTCAAGATTCCCAGCTCCTAACTTTTCATCTTCTTTGTCATATAAGAGGACAAAATCACCTTCTGAAAAGACACAAGGTTTGAAATTTTAATTAAATTATGCTTTGATGCATTTTTTATGAGCCCCATTTCCCATCGTGGCATCACGATGAGTCTCATCTAGATGTGCTAGGTGAAAAAAACACTCTTCTTTGGTAGAGGTAATGCGAATAAGTTTAACGACTAATTTTAGTGAAGGGATTTTGCATTCGATGGGAAGAACAACTTCCAAACCATACAAAAACTGCAAAGGCGTGAATTCGTTCGTAGTACGAACAAAGGTATGATATGCCCAGAAGGTTGAAAAAAGTATGGTATGCTAATTCAGTTTATGAATGCCTACCATACATTGAAACATCGTTTTAAAAACTTTTTTGATGGCTTCTGCATGGTCGTTGGCGTTGGGGTAGTTTGGAGTTGAGCTATCATGATGTAATCCAAAATTGGTAGTCAATTTAGACATCATGTAATCCTGAAAAAAAATTCCATGATCTGTGACAATAGCTTATGATACATTGAATCTTGCAATAATGTGGTTAAATATGAAGAGTGCAACAATTTTGTCACTATTGTCAAATGTAGGCATCGCCTCAACCAACTTAGTGAATAATGAACTACAATTATTATATAACCATGCCCCCTACTCGAGCGGGTGTTGCATGTCATAAATTCGATACCCCATTTAGAAAATGGTCTGAGAGTGACTATTGTATGCAACAGAGCGAGTGGAGCATGGGTTTTATGATTATGAATCTTGCATGCATGATACTTTTTGACTTCTAAGATACAATATCTGGACATAGTAGGCTAAAATCAATTGAAACATAGGATTTTCTGGGTGGTAGCATATCGAGACATATGTCCACTGCATGCTCCAACATGACGAACAATTGTGTCGAAACATCGACGAAAAAGAGTATTACCTATTATCATATCACAACAAGTCTGATATCAAATATGACATTGATTAGAATAAGTGGTTTCGAGCCAAAAAGTGTTGGTATGGAGATAAATGATTATATCCCTAGACCACATATCAGAGGAATTGATCAGAAACAACGTTTCATTAGAAATAAAATTATCATTTGTTGGTTTGGAATCAGAAGAGCGAAGGTCTCATATCAGTTCTGGAATGAATAAGGATTTTTTAGATTTGGATTTAATAAACTCCAAATTGAACTCTTGGAGGATCACAATCCACTTCGAGTACTTCCCCCCAAGAAGTTGATGCGACAATATGTAACTCATGGGGTTCCAATAAAAAACAACAGTAGTCTTGTTAAGCAATTTATCGTTGAAAATCCTTTGGATAGATTGCACGACTACAAACTCTAACTTTTTAACATGAGAATCCATGGTCTTGATATATGTCAAATTACAACTCAAGTAGTAAATAAGATGCTCAATAGCGGATTGATATTCCTATACCAATACCAGGGTTATAGTAGTAACAAACACAACAACATATAGGAAATAATGTCGATGATAATCAAGGGTATGAAACAATGATGCAGAAGCTAAAAAATTTGTTAAGGCATCAAAATATTTTTTGGCAGTATCATCCCAATTAAAGGGAGCCCCCTTTTTCAATAATTAGGTAAAACCCTTAGTATTTTATACATAAATAGGGACGAAATGACATAGAAAGTTAGCCTTCCCTTATAAACATTGTAACTAAACAAAACTTGAAGGAGCAAGAAAATCAAGAATTATTTGGACTTTTAATGGATCAATACAGATCCCTTACTTGGACACAACGAATCCAGGGAGTCGACCAGATTCTACACAAAAAAAAACATTTCTATGGATTCAATTGTATCTTGTAGTGTCGACATCACAATAAAATTTCTTTGAGATGCATAGGGAAGTCTTGACAATGTTTGGAATGATCATGCATGTTATCAAGATATGGTTGCACGATATGCTTAATGTCATGAAAATCATAATTCATGTCTCGTTAGAAGGTTTCCCCTACATTCTTAAGACCAAAAGGGAGTTTGTGATAATAAAATGTACCCCATGGATAGATGAATGTGGTTTTATGTTGGTCGGCAGGGAGTGTGTTTATTTTATTGTAGCTAGAAAATTTGTCCATGAATGAGAAAATCTCACTTCTCGCAAAATCGTCAATAATAGAGTCGATAAAGGGGGTTGGATAGTTTTCCTTTGGATAAGATCAATTAATGTCCCTATAATCGACACACACTCAAATTTCACCCTATTAATTCATTACAGGGATGATATTTGAAACCCGATCAGTTAATGGAATAGGATAAATGAAACCAGATCACAGAAGCTTCTCAAATTTTTCTTTAACTGCAACAACTTTCTTTCGGTGTACATGACATAAACGTTGCATCAAAGGTTTGGCATCTGGGTACCTTTTGATTTCATGCACTACTATATTTGGATCGATGCGTAGCATATCTTCATAGGTCCAAGAAAATACATCACATAATTCTTGAAATAGGGCCTTGTAAAGTTTAATCTCATCTGGAGAACATTAGGTACCTATGTGAACATTTTCAACAATTTCAGGTTTCACTGAGATATCGAGGGGAATAGATTCCTTCATATTCCCTAGTTTTTTTTCAATTTTTCTTTTTATAAATAGAGACAGGATTTAGAGGATTTTTAGTAATCTTGGATGAAAATAAGTATTGAAAATTATTCTGAAGGATTTCTGGTTCGAGTAGAAAGGAGGAACGATGATGGTTATCATCATAGGGTTTTTGAGCTAATGACATGGTCCCCATGATGCTTTCATTGGTAGGAAATATATCATTGAAAGAGTTAGAATATGAAACTAATGTTGAATCTTGAGAATGACCATCATCCAAGCTCACTAAGTTATTTTTTTTAGTAACCATCGATAAGGTCAGGTGAATAACCTCATAAGCTAATTTAATAGGAATGAGCGACATGTAGTCGCAAAGAAAATTGATATTAGAATCGTCACATATTATCCAGGGTTCATATGGTTTTTGAAATGGAATAGTACTAGATGAAACCATAGTAATTAAGGTGACCATAGTGGAAACGTTAGGTGGAGGGAGCGTGGAATTTCACATTAAAGATTAATATTTTAAGAATCCTATCGCAACATTGTCATAAAGAAGGGAGGTTTTACCCATAAGAAGTATATTGATAGTAGTCTGGGAATCAATAGCATAAAAGGCGATTTGATCAATGATAATTATTATTCCTTGATGAGGGAAATAAATCATCCAAAAATACGATGAGACCACAACTGCCATAGCACAAATCCAGGTACGACCTAGTAAGAGGTTATAATATAACCATCCATCAACAACTTCTATCTCTACTGAGACTATCTTACCTAATAATTCCACTGGTAATGAGTTTAGGATTCCATAAGGTTTGAATTCTCTTTCGTCAAATCCTTTGAGGGTCATTGGTGACTAGTTGACTGGTGGAGAACCTAAGGATTTCCAACATGATAGTGACATGATACAAGTAGAGGCACCTTCATTCATTATTGCACAAACCACATTTTTCCTCTAATAAAAATTGCATCATGAAAAAATGTTGAGGTGGAAGTTTGGGCGTATGGTTTTTGAGGTTAAACAAAATGAGGCTTGAATATGAAGGATTCACTCCTCTAATTGCTGCTAATAATTATTTCAGTTATGTAGACATTTTTTTAAACTTTTGGAGATGACATAGCTGATGTAGCCTGAGCTAGATCTCAACTATGTTATAATTTTGTGCAGCTCTTGCATGAGCGTTAAACGATTATTTAAAAAAAAATCACTAGGGAGGAAGTTTAATTTCCATTTTAGCAGTTGGTTTTTTAATCTATAGAGGACCATAGGTAGATAGAGTAGAACTGGAAGGTTGACAAATAGCCTTTCCATTTGAATGATTCAATGTACCATAGTCCTTATTTCAAGTAGCCGCCAAGACATATTCCTGACACATTAGTATGTTGTACGTATATTTGGAAGAGGAAGATCAGTCTTGTGCAACCATTTTCGTCTCCTCACTCGGGAAAGGGTCTCTCAACATGACAGGTGCAGTAGATGCAACTTTCAAGAATCGATGGATGTATGCTCGAAGTGGACACTCCTTGGTGAAATTATCTTCATTATAGATGACATAAGTATAATGTGGATTGCGTTTCTTATCATGAGACTGATTTTTCTATTTGTCTTGTGGAGGGTTTACTTGTTTTTCTTTTCCTTTACCCTTTATTTTACTTCCTATTTTCTAATATTTTCCTTTCGTATATTGAAGAAAAGTAATCTTGGAAGTATTCATAGGGGTAGTAAGAGAGGGTCTTTGAGTAGTCACAGTAGGAGTAAACTTTGGTTTGGATTGGTCATAGGGCTTCTTTAGTAACTATTAACCAATGGAACCATTCAGTCCATAAATAGCATGTGATTCTGTTAAGAGAGGAGGTGGAATAGTGTGAGATGGTCTTAGTGTTTAAAATGACTGAAATCACTGATATATTTCACATAAAGGTGTATGAATCATCACAGAAACACAAGTTACATTCATATTACTCTAATATATAGAGTTTCTCGGATCTAAAGTATTCCTAATTTAGAAGGAGAGGTTGAGAGAAGTTCTCAACCAACATCTCAAATATAGGATGTAAGCATTAATTCCAATTTCCCCTCATAATTCTTACATTACATAAATTTATTGAAACCACCCATAAACAACAAAATACACAATAATTCTTTAACTGGTTTACAACTTATAAATATAGGCTCCATCAAGTTGCCTCATAACCCTCGTAAAGGTGTAGTCGATAAGCTAGATTCCATAGTTCAACTCCTGAACTCCTGAATCAAGGACCTCCCAAACTCAATTATCGAACATCATCTGAAGTTGTTGCATAACCTCATTAGAAGACCAATCCCACGTCTTCAATGAATGAGGGATCCTTCCTTGGATCTGCAATTTCCATACTATCTTGACAACCATCCATGTTTAGCATGAACTATAGTTGTTCTAAAAGAGTTTAAGAGGTTTAAATTATTCATTTAATACATCATTAGAATTCAATGTTTCGTTTGTGGCTATATTTTTTCATTATTTCCCTTTTAATAGATCATTGGCATGACTTCTCCAATTCCACAATGTATGTCCAATTTTCCTGCAATAGTAGCATTCAACCTCACTTTTGTTTGCATTTTTCTTTCCCATCCTTTTCTTTTTAAAGAGTGCATTTTATGCTAGAGATTTCTCTTCCATATCCTCCAGTTTTAATCTATTTTCCTCTACCAGAAGTTATACAATTGTCTCAAGAAATTTTTGTGAATACATTTGACTCAAATTGAAGAAAACATTACTATAACTTTAAGGAAGACTATTTAGTAATATTTCTTTAGCATCTTCATCCTCCACCTTCGCACCTCCTTCAACTAATTGTCTTAAAAGATACATTAACTTATTTACATGACTGAACATAGATGTCTCCTCATTCATTTTATGCCAAATAGTTGAGTCAAATATTCCCATATTTCCTTAGATGGTTTAGTGAGATCTACAAGATGTAATTGTGAATATGAAAGAGAAAGTCCAATAATGGAATTAGCTTTGTCATCTCTATTTTACCATTCAATTAATTTTTTGGCATCTGTGGGTGCTACTTATGAGCCATTCACTATTCCCCACAAATGTTTCTTCATTAATTGCATTTGAATTTTTACTTTCCATAAGGGAAAATTTAGACCACTGAATTTTTCTAAAACCATAAACTCCATGATGAAAAAAGAAAACAAAAATACCTTTTAAACTTCAACACCCATGTACCTTAATGTAATTAAAAAAATTCTTCGAGTGCTTTGTGAAAATTGCATGCCAAGTTCCCTTGCATCCAGCTCCTCCTTTAACAACAGATATGCACACATTTATTTTCTCTTCGGTAATAAGTCGCACCACACAATTGTGTAACAATCAGTTGCAAATTCCCTTCACATTCGAGCACATAGTTCTCCACGACATTATTATAATTTACAATTGCACTTCTCCTCTTCTCACAACATCAACAAATAAATGTGAAATATTTAGTTGTTTGCGAGAGAATCACGAGAGAACATTAGCGCCAAGGGATATGAAACTACTAAAAATGAAGCTACGATCATCAGGGCACCCTGCCTGATTATATAACTTAGAAAGAAAAGAAACTATCTAAGTTCTCTTAGGTTTGAAGTATTAAAAAAATCTAAGTGTCAATACTTCAATCCTCACTACCTCAGAGATTGAAAATTGCTTCGTTGATTCACCATCCCAAACATCAGTATTCACGAGGCTCAAGAAATTTAAAAATGATGATGTTGCTCCACACGATCTTGCACGTCACAGCTCAATCTCTTTCGATCTTGTGAGCTCCTACAACTAACAATGTCGGCTTCAATTTTATTTTCTTGTGCAACAATATGCAAAGTAGCACACAATATCTCTGTCACCGTGCCAAGACATTTGAACAGTAAACTAATCATAGAACCTATCCCACAATCCCATCATGAACTTGGAGCTATGATACCATGTTAAAAATGACTAAAACCACTCAGATATTTAACACAAAGTTGTATGCATCAGCACACTCTCACACAATTTACATTTAGATTACTCTAATATATAGAGTTTCTCAGATCTAAATTATTCCTAAGTTAGAAGGAGAGGTTGAGAGAATTTCTAAACCAACATCTCATCTATAGGATGTAAGAATTAATTCTAAGTTAGAGCATTAGGTATTTTCTGGTAGAGAGCATACCAAATTGAGATTAAATTAAATCCAAATATTAGGCATGAGAAATGACTTACTCTTTCGTAATAACTCCGCCTTTGGAAACATCCTTAGTTATAGAAGGAAAAAATGATTTAACAAACCATTCTTCCAACAACTGATCGGAAATATAGGATCAGTTGTTGGCCAAACTGATTTAGAATACTTTTGAATGAAATTCATAAACACCTCCACTCATGTATGTGATCACATATGTGAGTAGAGTCAGATTGTTTCAAGGATATCAAAAGTTCATTATCAATTTCGTAACATATTGGTAACTGAGAATGAGCCACTTTCTCCAATGTACTGAAGTTATTAAAAAAAATTCTCAGCAATTCAACATACCATTATGTTTTCGGACCTGTAAGTGGTCGTTGGAAAATATGAAAATGAATAGAACCATCATTTAAGAAGTTTTAAGAACACCATAAATGATAATTCATAACATGGTTTGATGGGTATTCTCTAGGTTTTCCGTCGAATTTAGTAATGTCTTTGGGAAATTTAGTTGGAACAGTCGGCAACCAAGGGGAACGATAAATTGGATCGTTTTTAATTCAGGAGATGTATGGTAAATCTAGAGTTGCAATAAATGGAAACTTCCTATTGAATTTTGGTTGAGGCTATTGTTAACCTTGTGGACAAGGGTTAATCGTGGGGGGGGGGGATATCCTAGATAAAATGGAATGGGTTGGGCTATTGGTATTTTTATTCAACCAGAGTAAGGTGTAGTTTGAAAAGAAGGATTTCCTAGATCAAATTTCCATATTGCAACAAGGTCTTAATAAGCCAGATTTTGAAAATGTTGGACTTTAATGTATTTTCGTTGATAAGGTATTTGTAGTATAGTTATCTCCCCAATAGGAGGTTGAACATGTTGTCTAGATGGAATTTACAACATGCCTTGAATAGGTTGACCAACTTGAATTTCAGTCATGGTCTAGCTAGTTTGATGAGATGGAATCTGTGGTATACCCTAGACAGGATTACCAATGGGTCCCTGAGGCATGGCCTAACTATGTTGACTAGATTGTATTTTTGGTATACCTTGGACAAGTTGATCGATGGATACCTAGGGCATGGCCTGACGAACTTGACTAAATGGGGCCTGTGGTATACCCTAAGTAGCCGATATTTGAGGTATCCCTTGTACTAGTTGACTAGTTTGTATTTGTAACATGGCCTAAACAGGTTGACTAAAAGGAGCTTGAGTTGAAACCTAACTAGGTTTATCAGGAGAAACAAGGGAAACATTCCAAGGGGTGTTAGACATTCCTAGAAATGTGGCACTAGTAGAAAAAGGTCTCGAAACAGGTTGAGCACTAACTTGTGATATTTTCTCAATGGATGGGAACATACCAACAAAAAGTCACCCCCAAACTTGAGGGTAAGGAGTAAAAGGAGGCTATTTCTCCCCAGTGGGAGGGTACCCAGTATAAGATGTAGTGGTTTATTGTGGGTTTCCTAATCCACTGAGAAACAAAACATATTGTTGTTCTAAAGGAGTTTAAAGTGAAACAGGTTGAACAAGTTTTTGGATGCTCGATAAAGATGAACCATATGGTATTTCATATTAAAAAGGTAATGGAGAAGTCAAAGGACTAGTTGATGCACCAAAAAAGGTTCCTGACAAGGACTAGTATCTAGGAGCTATTGATGGACCACCATATAGGTAAGTTTCTAGTGAAGTGGAAAACATAAAAGTCCCACAACTTAATTTGATACACTCATAATGGCAAATACAGGTTGGGTAACTCTCATTAATTATGTTTATAATTTTGAAATGAGTGCACATATGAGTTTTTTGAGGGGAATTCAGGTGGAAATTACACTGAATAGTCTAACGTAAAGGAGATTATGGTCAAGTATAAGGGGTAATAAAAATAAAAACTTGATAGAGAGGCGTTATTATTAATCAAACAGGAGTTTGAGGTCATGTTAGGTCCCTATATTACTAGTATAGTCCCTTGTTGTTGTTTGTGTAACCCCCTTATTATTATTATTGTACCCATGTAACCCCCATATTGTTATTATTGTGCCCTTAAATTATTATTGTTAGGTCGGCTAGGATTACATTGTGGCCCCACTAGGATTACATTGGGCCCCATGGACTCCTATATATAGAAAGGAGGTTTTGTAATTTGAATCATCCAAGAATTTTTCATTCATGTAATGTATTGGAGGTTGGCCCCTCGAAGTGGCTTATTTCTAAGGTGTTGATATCTCTTTTCTTCTCTTTTTGGAGCTGGTTTCACAACATTTGGTATCAGAGCTTTGAGATTCTAGGGTTTTGCTACTCAAAACAGGTCATCATGGCATTTTTGCTATAACTTTTCTTCTACGAATGCTCATAATCTGAAATTTTTAGAGTGCAAAGAAAAAATCCTGAGGAACATCGTCGCAAACTTTCAGATCTTGGTTCAAAATATTGTCAGAGATATGATCTGTGCAAGTTAGGTCATTTTTCAAGCTCCTAAATTTAACCTAAACTGGTCATCGTGGTATTTTCGTAATAATATTTTTTTCCACGAAGTTTCAGAAGCTGAAATTTTTAAAGTGTGAAGCCGCAATCTTGAGTAACATTGTTGCAAAATTTCAGATATTGGTTTGCAATATTTTCAGAGATATGATCTGTGGAAGTTAGGGATTTTTTAGGCTTCTGAATTTCATCTCAAAGAGGTGATCATGGGAAAATCTTCATATCTCTCTCTCTGAGCATCGGATTGGAATGATGTAAAAAGTGGCCGCAAGTACATGGAATTTAGTTTTTTTTCTATCAATTTTAGAGCCAAAGGAGGAAACAGTGACACAAGGCAAGTCGTACAAGTTCGCTCTACTGAACCAGTCTAAAATTGGGTCATTGTGGGATATTGGACATAAATTTGCCTTGAAGAATCCAAATAAGATCAGACCTGGGACATTTGAAAGAAGCTTCATAGGGCTACTACAAGGCTGAATTTTAGATATTGAGGATCCACAATTGTAGAGATAATTCAATTTCAATATTGAGCTCCTCAAAAGTAAGTAAAAGGTGTGTATTTTTTTTTTTATTTTTTTTTTTCCGAATTGCATAAGTCTTGTTTGAAGAATCAAGTTGAATTGATTCCAAGGGCATATTATAGAATAGATATCAGTATTGTATTCTCAAATGGCCCCTAAAAATAATTCAACACCCATTAAGCTTTTATAAGGCTCTACTATGACTCATGAAGACGAAGAATGGCAACGTGACATATCAAAATTACAAGAGCAAGTGTAACAAATTTCGCTCTCGCAAAGAGCAACAAAAAATGACATGGAAGTTTTGAAGAAAGGCATGGAAACTCAGATGAATGTTTTGAAGAAAGGAATGGATGGTTTGAAGAATGGCATGGAAGCTAAGATGGATGGCATTGAAGCTAGCATTGAATCTAAGATGGATGACATGGAAGCTAAGATGGAAAACATGAAGAATGATATAAAAACAGACATGGAAGGTTTGAAAAAGTTGATACAAGAAATGTTTCCTAATGGTGAAAAGATAGTAGAGGAAACTCATGATGAGAACAAAATAAATGTTAATCGTGATTTCATAAACTCTAATGTTGAAGGGAAGAACCACCATATTCCAAAAATGGATATGATAAAGTTTGATGGAAAGGATCCTGTAACATGGATACTACAGATGGAGCAATATTTTGATCTCCATAATGTGAAAAAAACACAAAAGGTACGCATTGCAACTTTACATCTAGAAAAAAATACATTTGTATGGTATCGATGGCTTTGCTCCCATAAAAAAATTGTCACTTGGTCAATTTTTACACAGGAAATGATAGCACATTATGAGGATACAAAGAGCAACACCTTCTTTAGCCAATTGATAAATCTCAAACAAAAGGGTTTAATGGGGGAGCACATTTAGGACTTCCAAAAATTAAATATAAGGGTAACTAATATTCCAGAGGAACACAGGATTGATCTCTTCATAGGTACTTTAAAGGATAACATCTAACATGAAGTTTGTGTTTTGGAACCTGATTCATTGGAGAAGGCATTCAGGTTGGCAAGAAAGATTGAATGTAAAATTATAGCGACAAGGAAGCCTACCACTCACTTCTATAAAGAGGGAAGTGTTGCTACTCCTAGATTTACACAACCTACAAGGTTGACACCAAAACAATTGGAAGAAAAAAGAGAAAAAGGTCTTTGCTACAGTTGTGATAGCAAATACACTAAAGGTCATAAGTGTGCTAAGAAGAAATTATTTTACATAGATTGTGAAGAGGAAGAATAAAATGAACAAGAGTATATACACCAGGAACCAACCCAAGAAGAGGAAGAAATGAGTCTGACCATATCGTGTAATGCATTGGCAGGAATTACCACTCCTCAAACTCTCAAGATAGAAGTACATATCAAGAAGAAAAATTTAATAGTGCTGATTGATTTAGGTAGTACCCATAATTTTATTCATTGTAATGTAGCCAAGTAATTGAATTGTTTCCTATACCCAGCACCAAAATGTCAAGTGATGGTTGCAAATGGAGGAACTATAAATTTCTCTGGAAAATGCCATAATATCAAGCTAACCATGGGGGAATATGTATTGAATATTCTAATGCTTTCCATTCCTATGGGAGGTGTTGATGTTGTACTAGGAGTACAATGGTTACAATCTTTGGGAACGGTAGCTTTTAGTTTTCAAGAACTTTTCTTGAATTTTTTTTCAGAAGGAAAGGAAGTAAAATTACGAGGTATTGCAGGGAAGCTAGGAAAGATAATAAGCTCTAATTTCATGACAAAGCTTCTAAAGAAAGAACAACGAGGCATAATTGCACAATTATGCTCACTACAAGTTCCAACATCAAAATCATCTATTTCTGCAGATCTCCAAAAAGTCTTGGACAAACATTCCAAGGTTTTTGAAACTCCCAAAGGACTCCCACCTATTCGTGATAATGATCATGCTATTCATTTGATTTCAGGAAGTGTTCCTCCAAGTATCAGGCCTTATAGATATCCTTATGTCCAAAAGAGCGAAATTGAACATATGATTGCAGAAATGTTAGAGGCAGGTATAATTCAACCTAGTCAAAGTTCTTCTCTGCTCCTGTAGTATTGGTACACAAGAAGGATTGATCATGGTGCATGTGTTCGGATTATAGGGAGCTCAATAAGCTCACCATTAAAGATAAATTTCCCATTCCTGTGATTGATGAATTATTGGATGAATTACATGGAGCAATTTATTTTACCAAATTGGATCTTCGTTCGGGGTATCATCAAATTAGAATGAAGACTGAAGATATTCCGAAAACAACATTTCGAACCCATGAGGGTCATTATGAATTTTTGGTCATGCCTTTTGGCCTTAGGGCGGAAACGTGAAGCTCGGTTACACTTTTGTGAGAATCGGGGGCAAAAAAAAATTTTCGGCAATAGTTCGGCCGAACATTTTATAAAGTTCGACCGAACTTTATAATAGTTCGGCCGAACTATTTTAGTACGTTCGGCCGAACTTTTGAGTCCGTTAATATTGACGGCACTGTGACGGCCCAGTAAACAGAATTTTTGCCGGAGGTTTGCAAAACCGGCAATAATAGTTCGGCCGAACTCATTTTAAAGTTCGGCCGAACTACGTTTTTATAAATAAATCGCCCGCGAAGGCTGTCAGTTTACTGTTTTCATTGTTTCCGCGCGTCTTTTTGTTTTCTGTCGATTTCCGCTGGGCGATTTCCGCGCGATTGGTGGTCGAGGTTCAACGCGATTCATTGTTTCCGCGCGTCTTTTTTTTTTCTGTCGATTTCCGCTGGGCGATTTCCGCGCGATTGTTGGTCGAGGTTAAGATCTGCCGGGTACGTTGAGCTTTATCTGTAAACTGGTTATATGAAACCTATGTAAACAAGCGTATAGAGTGTGATTGATACTGGTAGTGTGATGAAACCTTTACAGCTGCTAACTATATATGATAAAGTCACTGTATTAGTACTTACAATATCAATACCTTACAAGAGATTACGGATTTTTCTATGTGTAGAAAGCTATCACTGGTTCATAGAGAAAACTCCATTGATTGGGCCGTACCTCGTATACTTAGGTAGGGGCTAATTGGCATGGAATAATGTACTAGGCCTTAACTAGAGTTTCACTCTCTACTGTCCAGAGGGCACAGGCACAAGAGCTTCTTCGTTGTAGCTCAGGGACTCGCTTACGCTCCTCTGAGAAGTAAGGTTTCTTCCAGGGGGTTATTAGTCCCCACCAGTTGCCGAGAACCCTCCCAATAGGCATACCAAGTTGCACAGTTCGCATGATTACAGGCGTGTGGAAATAAAACACCTGTATTATAGAGCTTAGCTATGATACAAGATTAGTAGGTGTAATGAGTGAGATATGGATATCATTGATTATGATAGAACAATAACCATTAACTAGAATTGTGCTCCTAAAATTGATAACAATAACCATTGATAATTTTTACTCCTAAAATTGTGCTCACAGCTGCACCACAGCATGGCAAAACACACAAGGATTACCATTGAAGAAAGATGCGGAGCTTCAAGTCATAACATATGAACATTTTCCAGCAGTGTGTTATGACTGTTTTTTTTTGTGTAAAATAGTAATCTGTATAAACTTGAGTATATGTTGTGCTACAGATTATTATTGTAATGTCTGTAGAAAATCTCAGAAACAGGACTGTTTATGTATTATTGATCTGTGAAAAACACTGTCAAAGGGACCATTTCAATTATGTAAAACAAAATGCTTTTTGTGAGGACCTGGTATGTGCCCTGGTACACTTATATACACCAGACTGTATTTTTTCTTGCTAAAAAAAAACTAGAATAACATTATTACTTAAACATAGTTATGAGTTACAACTTATCAATGTAAGGAGTGTAATCCCCTGTTTAATTACCTATACGATAAGGATTCCGTGCATGTAGTTGAAATCGTACTTGTTATACTAGTTTTCCAGTATGATCATTCATTAGTATAAACACAGATAAATCACTATGATTACACTATCATTATTCATAACAATACTATGATTACAGTCTTAATAAAAGCATGAGTACTGGTTTAGATCAGCTTACTTGGAACATGAGTGGTCATAACACCATTGGTTCGTAGTAGAACTCTTAGACATGTGTGTAATGATAAAGCTTCATGATATTACTTTCATAACACATTTTCATCAAAAATTTTCTCAAAAGCATGTACGTAGATCCTAGATCCTACTCCTGAACATGTATTTCAATCATAAGCAAGCATTAAAGCATTAGCAATACCCAAAACAAGACAATAGAACAATCCTCAAAAGATTAATTTTCATCCACTAAAGAGCAACCCTCTTACCTACCACGTAGTTTATATTTTGTTAAATTAAATATCAAATGTTGTTATTATAGAAGATATGAACATTGTCAATTTCATAGTAGGATTTTAAGTAAATGATTAGGTTGTTGGAAAGTAATAGATTTTGGTTTGGTTTAGATAGGAATTATAAAAACCATATTATAGGTTCAATTAATTAACTTTTTCTAAATTGTATGAACCATTGTAGTGTTTGTAGAAGTTAAATTTAACTTATCCTTGTTGTGTATTTGAAAAAATAATTGGATCATAAAAATTTCAATGATTTATTCTCTATCATGTTTTCAATTGATTTGACCCTAGTCAATATGGTATTATTCTTTATCACAAAACTAGAAACTCCACTAATGAGGAACTCTAAATTACTTTATTCCTTTTTGCGTTTCTTTTCTCTTAGTATTAGCCTTAAACGTTGATTTTTGTTAGTTAGATATGATATGATTTTTTTTTTTTTTTTACTTTAAGAACCAAAACTTTGGAATTTCTCCAGCACTTCATATAGTTTATCTCATTTCTAGGGCCTTCTAAATACTTATTTTGAATGAAGAAGCATGCTAAATGCCTTTCTTTTTATGGCTTTTTAAATACTTATTTTGAATGAAGAAGCATGTTAAATGCCTTTCTTTCTTCAAAAGCATGTGCATGAACACGTTTTCTTAATGTAAAGTGTGTATACATTATGTCTACATTTCCATTTTTGATTGAGAGTTAATTGCTTAGCATATATTGTGCAAGTGTACTTCAGAAGTATAAGAACCTGCATTGACATTTAATGCAAGTAATTTATCTCACAATTTATTTACCGATTAGGATGCTTTGACCTAGTAACTTGAGAGATGAAAAAGATCCTATCACATTAAAATGAGGATCCATTTTCAAAATGAACATTAGGAAAAGACAATATTCATTGCAGTTGGTAATATAGTCAACTAGTAGACTATTCAATTATTAACAAAGTTGATGAAAAAATGCAAGGAATTTAAGGTTGCATTTCAATTTTGAAAATTTTCTACAATAATTTTTGTAGGATAATTTGTTAATGCAAGTTTCCATAGTTATTTATATTTTTTATTTTAATAGAAAGAGCCTTCAACCAAAAATACCCAAGGTTAGTCCCGCGTGTGCCCTTTGAGACACATTAGGTCATCCCACCAATTCATGCCCCATGCTTCATGAGTTGAAGGGTATCCTTCATACCCCTTAAGCACCCCCATTTCTCCCCACTCCATCATGTGATGTTGCCACCTCATCACGTAATAAAGGTTTAAGAACCAACGACCTCTTGTGTATTTATGTGAAACACAAACATTATACACAACATTGTCTCAATCTCCGACGATATCAAGATGTGTTGGTCACCATACATCATGCCTCAATAGTAGCACCACCACTTACACCAACCTCATATGTTGATGATTCCTCTTCCACCATTTATTATGTCACGAACTCGGTTAATTAGTATTTGGCATGCCCTTGAGTGCTCTATGTTAAAGACACTCATCTTATCTATATGTGTCCTGTACTCATCAAATACCATCATCACTGCATGCATCAAGTGACATATCCCCCTCATCAAGGTCCCAATCCGCCTAATTTTGGATGCTCCTCATACACTAAGTACCTTGACCATATCAATGGAATGCCCAACTCCTAGCATGGTTCCCACCACACCAACACAAATATTGGAGATTCAAACGACCTCACCACTTAGAAAATGATACGAAATTATTTCACCCCCTTGTACTAGAACAATACATAGAAAGAATAACATAATTAATATAAGAGATAAAAATATGAATTAGAGAAAGGCATGGATCACATATTAAAGGAAATAATAGAGCTCATGTACAAATTTCCATATTTGTTGCATTTATGTGTGTCTAACATAACTCTACTTTCAACATCTTGCTTCATGCAACATGCGCCATACTTTGAATTTGCAAAGACCCAGGAATTCTCCACCCCCCATTTAAATGACCCTACAAGTTGATTCTTTTAGTTTTTTCACTCTATAAGCATAAACGTATGATTATGCATGATGGAGAATCTCTAGCGCTGTCCCTTGTTAATATATTTAACAAGGGAAAGCGCTAGATATTCTCCGTCATGCATAATCGTACGTTGGATTTGGTGATAATTGTCTCCATATTTTGGCTTTAGCATATATTGTGCAAGTGTACTTCAGAAGTATAAGAACCTGGATTGACATTTAATGCAAGTAATTTATCTCACAATTAATTTACCCATTAGGATGCTTTGACCTAGTAACTTGAGAGATGAAAAAGATCCTATCACATTAACGTGAGGATCCATTTTCACAATGAACATTAGGAAAAGACAATATTCATTGCGGTTGGTAATATAGTCAACTAGTAGACTATTCAATTATTAACAAAGTTGATGAAAGAATGCAAGGAATTTAAGGTTGCATTTCAATTTTGAAAATTTTCTACAATAATTTTTGTAGGATAATTTGTTAATGCAAGTCTCCATAGTTATTTATAATTTTTATTTTAGAAAGAACCTTCAACCAAAAATACCCAAGGTTAGTCCCCCGTGTGCCCTTTGAGACACATTAGGTCATCCCACCAATTCATGCCCCATGCTTCATGAGTTGAAGAGTATCCTTCATACACCTTAAGCACCCCCATTTCTCCCCACTCCATCATGTGATGTTGCCACCTCATCACGTAATAAGGGTTTAAGAACCAACGACCTCTTGTCTATTTATGTGAAACACAAACATTATACGCAACATTGTCTCAATCTCTGACGATTTCAAGATGTGTTGGTAACCATACATCATGCCTCAATAGTAGCACCACCACTTACACCAAAATCTTGTGACATCTTGTCACAAACAAAACCATCAAACTGAAAACACATCATTTTCTCCTTCAAAGAAAAAAAAATTCACATCATGTGAATATGTCCATGTACTCTTACATATTGGTGTACAAAACCATCAACCAAACAAGTTGACAAAACATTCCTCTTCAAACAACTGACTCTTAGCTCAAATAATAGAGCTCATGTACTTTCTCTAACAAGGGAAAACGCTAGATATTCTCCATCATGCATAATCGTACGTTGGATTTGGTGATAATTGTCTCCATATTTTGGCTTTTTGACCCGCAAAACATAATTATTTTAGAAGGGAGGGAAGGAGGGATGATCACATTGACTTGCTTGATGACCTGTCTATGAAGATTAACTAGTACCTCAAGAATTATTTTTTTGCGTAGGGAGAGAGACACATTCCCATGTCTAGTTCTTTGATATTGTTAATGCCTCTAGTGTTTACTTCTACAAGTTCTATAGGCAGAGTCTGTAAAGGGCCAGGTAGCCTTTGGATCTCATATTTTATGAAAGGTGACATATCTAGTAAATGCCCCTGCAGTCAATCTCTGGAATGGATCTAAATAGAAGTTCTTCATTTTTTAATATTCGTAAAACACAACAACTTTAAGGTAAACTATGTACATGTTCCATTCATCATGAACACAAACCTCAGAAGCCTCCTTGGCTTTGGAGCATTTTCCATGTTTTCCATAACCAAGACCCAAATAATTAGGCCCTTCTTGAAGAACATTTGGCTCAACTATGCCTTGTGCATGCTTGCCTTTAAAACCCTTTACTTTCATAGCACATTTTCATCAAAAATTTGGACCTTGTTCCTCTAATGTCTCTAATGTCTCTCAAAAGCACGTACACATTCATTTTCAGAGGAAATTGAAGGTAGAAACCAATAGATAATTCTTCTAACTAACCTTGACTAAAATGAGCTAAATTGTACTTTGATACGAACTTGATTTAAATTGTCCACCCCACATTAGGCACCAATGATTATAACCTTTAATGGGCTAGCACTAGTTTGTAATCATCATCTCAAAATAGCCTAGTAGATGAAAAATTATCATGATTGTAATCATCGTTTCACACCATCTACATATGACCCTTCTACACATTATATGATTGAATTTATGGTAGGTCATCCCTTCTATCTAGACCACGATTGATTGTGACATTAGGTGAATAAAGGAAATTTGATAAGGAAATGATCAGTATAAGTTTGTCCTCCTCCACGCACTCCATATCTAATGATTGCCTATTTTTCTCTTCCAACATTTTATTTTGGAAATTCATTTTGTTAGTTAATTCTACTATTTAGTCACAACACACTTGGAAGTCAAAGAAATTGTTATATACACTACTAAACTCAATTAACATTGTTTGTTATTGGACTTTACAATAACAAACAACTTAGAGTTCATTAATGTAGTAGTGTATAATATGATAATTATATGTATAGTGGTGTGGCTATCGATAAAATTAGCTGCTAATGAATTTCAAGAATAGAAAGTTGGAAGTGGAAAATTGAGAAATCACTAGCTATGGGGCGGATGGAGGAGGACAAGCTAGAAACTATCTTCTGCTTATAAATTGTATTTTATTCACTTGTTGTCACAATCATTCATGGGATAGGTAGAGAGGACGACATTTCAAAAATTCATGCATATAATATGTAGAAGGGGTCATGTATGAGATGGTGTGAAGTGATGATGATGGACATGGTAAATTTTCATGTGCCAAGACATTTTTAGATGATGATGACAAACCAATATTAGCCATTTTAAGGTTATAATCATTAACAAGAAATATGGGTAAGGAAATTCAAAGTGCCAAATTCTAAGGAAAAAGCCATATTTTCTTCTCAAAAACTTTATTTGATATATTCTTTAAAAACCAAGTACAAATTTTAGTAATCCTAGAATCATGCTTTACATAAGGTAAAAGTGGGCAACTCATGACGTGTACTATAGATAAAAAAAAACATTTACACTTACCAAAAAATATATGATAAAAATTGACAAACTACATACCCTTAAGCTCAAGGGGATATAATCATTCTTGCCTTCCATAGAGATAATGAAAATGATTGTTCTAAGTCTCATGTTGCTTCTCATGTTATTTTATAAACCTTGGTTGGAAAGAAAAATAGGAGGGCTGAAATGTAAGAAATATAGAACATATTTGATTTAACATCCCCAAATTGGATTTTACTCTGAGGTATTGATTTTTTGAAATCTATTTTGTGAATGTTGACCAATAGATATACATCATGGAGGATGAAAGACGAAGATCAACCGAATCCCATATGGAGTCTCGGGGATCGAAGGATGTTCACGGTATTTAAATATAATCTTAAATCTACATACATGTGTGTACATATGGAATTGATTTTTTTACTAACTTTGTGAGTGAAATTAGTTGTTAACAAGTTTCATATTTTATTTTTTAGGAGGCAAGAGGAGAAGGCTTTCTACTCCATCAATGGAGTGTGGCCAAGGTTCAACCGGTCGAGGTAACATGGTGCCGGAAGGGGGTGATATTTATTCCCCCGAAGGCCAGCAATCAATGGATGTTGGTTCTCAGCAGGGTCGCTGTGGGTCTGGTTCTCAGCAGCATCATTCTGGGGCTGGTTCTCAGCAGGGTCGCTGTGGGTCTGGTTCTCAGCGGCATCATTCTGGGGCTGGTTCTCAGCAGGGTCATGTTGGAGATGATGTTAACCAACAACATCAAGGTTGCCATCAATTTCAATATTTTTCATTAAATTTTTACAACTTTTTTTACACATGTTTTTTCTAATATATGAAATTATATATATATTGATGCAGAGGCTCAAAATGTTCGAGCCAGTGGTCAAAAAAGACGCAGGGCAACGCGCTACATTGAAGAAGAAGGCTGTCAACCTAGCACAACTTATCCGGCTGAGATTACTGATATACCATGGGAAAGGAACATGGCGGAATGCACCTTACAAAGGTGTCAAAGCCTTTATGCAAAATTGCAGACAGATCTCCAGGATTTGACTCTACCTGCTGAGAGTAGACAAAGCCTACAGATAGTTACACAATCATTGAGTGAAATGGTAAAAGTGTACAAAGATTTGGGGCCAACCACTAATTCGTTTGTAGAAGTGATGAGACAGAGAAGAGAAGCAGTGATAGGTCCCGATAAATGGCAGGACATAAAAAAACAAGTTTCAAGACAGGAGGCTAAGTCAATGTTTAATTTTAAGGAAGGGCCAAAAAGAAAGATGTTGAAGGTGCAGTATTTCAAGCACCCAGACATAGCAAAATATTTGTATAGTCGACATCTTGCGGCCTTTGGAAGGCTTCCATGGAACGATGAGGTTCCTCTTTATTTTGCACAAATGTTTTATGCAGAATTTTTCAAGGGTATGAAACCCGACTACAATGATCTTCCTTCAGAATTTTATGGCCCGGGGAGAGGTCGATTATGTCAACGTATGGGCGCAAAGCGAGATGTGGAGGAAGAGGGCACCGGAACGGTATGTGTTAGTGACCTTAGGGTTTGAAATTATTTTTACATATACATGTGTACAATTTGTAATAAATACATGTGTATGTACATGTATACATTTATTTGTATGTGTACATTAATCTAACAAAAATGTATGATTATATGTTAAAACACCATTTGCAGCTCTCAGGCATGATGCGTGATGAAAATGTTAATATTACGTTCGGGACCTCTGGCTCAAACGATGCAGATGGGTCTGCCCATCATGATATGTTGGCACATGTATGTTAGTGTTTTTTAAGTGACTCTAAAATAAATAATTGTTGCCACATGTACATGTATGTATATATATAATTCGATAAAATGTTTTAACAGGTACCGATTCCGTCTGATGTTTTTGGGATCCCGGTACCTTCTTCTTCTTTAGGAGATATACCTTCTACTTCATTGGGCGATGACCAAGTATGGACAATTTTTCACAAGTTCAAAATTTATGTTACCTCAAAAAGTTCCATAAAAAATTGAGATATAGAGAGAGAGATCTATATTTTGAGTTATTTAAATTTTTTTGAATTTAGGTTTGTATAGAAGATTTTTTTAATCCGAGGACTTTAGTGACGGAGATAGGGACATCCACAGCATTTGAAGAAGTTGTCTTTAGTTCTTTTTTTTAATATTATTGTTCAAATAAGTTTATATATATGTACACACGTGCATTTTCATTTGAAAGTTTTTAATTTATATAAATTATTTATGTATATATATATATATATATATATATATATAAATTTATATTTAACTGTACATGTATATTGTACAGGTTACCACTACAGATGTTTCTATGGCAGATACTCTTCATCAAATGGAGAGGCAACCTTACGAGGTCTTGCGCGATTTTTTTGTTATATTTTTTTTTTTACATGAAGTTCTAGATATATATATATTCTCGTTAATTTTTAAAACTTCAAATTTTAATGTTCAAGTACATGTGCATTGGTGTATGTAGGTTTCTTATTCACGTGATAGGCACTACCCGAGACCCGCATCGCCCAGATGATCCATTCATGGACAAGATTTACGAGATTTGATTTTAAAATTTAGATGGTTTTAAAATTTTTTAAACTTGATGTTGTTGATACCTTTATGAAAGATTTATGATTTTTTAGATATATTTTAATTAATATTATACAATGGTTTATTCTAATTTTGATGTTTTAGTACTTTTGGCATAAATTAAAGTACACGTTCAATTTACTATTATGTGATATTTAATGTTAAATGTTTTTGTTGGATAGTTGAATTATAATTCTAATGGTATCTGAAGTTTTTAAAACTACATGAATGATAGAATGTGAACATACATTTGCACATGTGGTAAATTGAAATGTTACTTGTAACAAAACAATCCGCATTGATTTCATTATGTATATGTTGATTTCTGATTTGATATAATTGCATGTATGATGGTACATTACTTGTAAAGTCATTGGATTAATAGTGTTCATTGATTTCGCCTAAGCTAAAAAATAATTGACAATGTAGAACGATTTCTTGTGTTATAATAATTAAACCTAATAATATTGGAGAGCAAGAGAGGACTGGAGATATGGTGTTTACTACTAGAGTTCGAGCTAAATATTTAAATGGTTTTACCCATGTGTTGATTTCTGATTTGATATAATTGCATGCATGATGGTACCATTGTTTGTAAAGTCATTGGATTAATAGTAAGTCTATTGATTTCAAAGGTAAGCGCAAAAAATTATTGACAATGTAGAACGATTTTTGTGTTATAATAATTAAACCTAATAATATTGGAGAGCAAGAGAGACTTGAGTAATGGTAAGCGTCACAAGAGTTCAAGCTAAATATTTAAATGGTTTGTACCTACGTGTTGATTTAATTTTATTATAATTGCATGTATGATGGTACATTACTTGTAAAGTCATTGGATTAATAGTGTTCATTGATTTCAGTGTAAGTGCAAAAAATTATTGACGATGTAGAACTATTTTTGTGTTATAATAATTAAGCCTAATAATATTGGAGCGCAAGAGAGACTTCAGGTATGGTGTTTACTACAAGAGTTTGAGCTAAATATTTAAATGGTTTATGATTTATGATTTATACTTTCTTTTTAATATAATCGATACGTAAATATGACAAAACTAATAAGGGTGAAAATAAGAATATAAGTTCAGAAAATAGTTTAAGAATGATCACAAGAATTAAGAGAATGTCTCGGTCCATCATTGGTATGGCTTGTGCTGCAACCATGAAGTCTCGTCCCAACACCATAGAATGATCATCCATGTCAATGACTCTTAAGTCTATCTTTCCAAACCATGACCCTACTCTCACATGTGTGCCTTTCATGACACCAGTCACTTCTTTCATCTTCGAATTGTTTCATCCTCGAATTGACATCCTCGAATTGTTGCATCCTCAAATTGACTGTCTTGAAAGCACTCAACTCTTTCTCGATGCTAGCCTTCCTGTTTCTAAGAGATGAAGCTGCCTTTCGACTTAGGAAGCTATGGGTAGCTCTCGTGTCTATCAAAGCAGAGAAATTTTTCCCATGTACGCTTGTAGACACGAATCTCAAGTCCAAGGAGCTTTCATCATCATTCCTTCTCCTTGTCTTGCGCCTTACTTCCGCAATTTTCTTCAACATTTCCTCTTCCAATATGTATTTCGAACTATCCCTTGGCTTAACAGTCCTTTTCACATATCTCTTCTCATGAAGCTCCATAAAACAATCCGATCCTGGGGCTGCTTGAATTGGTTCAAGCTTCTTCGACCCCCGTCTAATTTTCAAATACACGATATATTGACCTACCAAACGGCGGCACCAATCCTCATAGTGGTCGTCTTTTCCAAGTGTGCCAACACATACATTTTCTTTCTTCAAACCATTAGGTTTCTTGATCAAGAAAGTCCTTCAGATCTTATCTTCCATGTTTTGACTTTAGTCATGAACGTGCCGTTCTTTCCTTCAAGTGAGCCCTTTCCATAAAGAGTTCTTGAAGTCTTTGTTCACCTTGTCGTATCTCCATGTCAAGCTTTTCAGTTTCAGTAGTTTGTCTAGAAAGTCCATCCTTGGAATTTCTTGGGTGAGAAACCAAGTAGGTTGAACAAACTTTGGTCTAGTGCATTGGAATTCATTAAAGAATTGGTCATTGGCGCTGCTTCAAGCTAGGAGTGAGCATCTTCACCAACCTACATTGAATATTTTACACTCCCTAGGGTGAATGATACTTTAAATTGATTGACAGTCTAAGAATTTCGAATTTTTCTGAATGCCAAATGATCTTACAAAGTTAGTATTTATAATATCCTAGTAGGTCATACGGTGACAACTTTTACCGGAAACTTGAAACAACTTTGGCATGTGATATTTAATTTGTTAAATGTTTTTGTTGGATAGTTGAATTATAATTGGCATGGCATGTGAAGTTTTTAAAACTCGAGTTTTGGATGGTTTCAATCTACATTTAAATGAACTTTAAATGTTTAATGTTTTAATGTTGCACAATATATAATCAAAAGGGTTTTAAAACTTAAAGTTTTGGATGGTTTCAACCTACATTTGCACATATGGTAAATTGAAATTATGTTACTTGTAACAAGACAATCCCCTTTGATTTCATTGTATATGTTGATTTCTAATTTGATATAATTGCATGTATGATGGTACATTACTTGTAAAGTCATTGGATTAATAGTGTTCATTGATTTCTGGGCAGTGTTGTAAAAATTATTGACAATGTAGAACGATTTTTTTGTTATAATAATTAAACCTAATAATATTGCAGAGCAAGAGAGATAAGGTATGGTGTTTACTACAAGAGTTCGAGTAGGTCATTCGGTGACAAATTTTACCGGAAACTTGAAACAAAGAGAATCTATCTTTCGCTAGGACATCATGTAAGATGCCTGACATAAAAAGTAAAATTGTACTCATGTAAGTTTAAAAGCTGAGATTCGGGCAAGTGGGGACAACCACTTGTTATCTCGTCCCTTGGAGGCTAGGCCATATGGGGACCGAATCTGAACTTACAAAATAAAGTGAAATAATTTGTACATATGGTCGGTTACTGATATACAAGAACAATTAATATACAAGAACAATTAATTTCATTCTAGAATATATATATATATAACATTTTTCATCAATGCACATGTATAGAAAAACTACTTCGCCTGATACTAGAGCACGTGCTTGTACCCAAACAATTTGTAACATGTGCAAACCACAAATAACATAAGTAAGTTCAATTTTTAGTTGAGTACCGGAAGTTCTAAAACATATTTAATCCAAAGAGAATAAATTGTTGGGCAGTTCAATCAAAAAAATTCCAATGGAATGCCATCTTCAATAATCCATTCATGATCGGATTTTGACATTTTCCATTTCTTAATTTTTGTTTTTTTCTTTGATTGAACCTCTATCAACTTTATGCATGTTGCACATACCAAGTGAATATATTGACAACTTATGAAATCAGGTTCATAGTCTTCAAAGTAAACAAAATCCCCACTTTGATTAGTTTGTCTAAAAAAATAAACTTTCGGTATAATAGATCCTCTTTCATATTGAAATCCGTGATCATTATAATTTTATAATATTTTTTATTTTTTGTTTAGTGCAACGCGTCAAATAATACTTCACATTTTCATCATTGTCAATAGGTGCAATTACAACAAAAACATCTCTTACACAATAAAACAAACTTAACAAAATTATACATATATTTAAATTTATTTCTATATCTTTAAATCATTAGAAAGCAATTCAAATGTTACCTTCTCTAACAAGATCAAAAACTCGATCACCATTAGATGACATTGTAGTTTCCTCTGATTGCAATTCTTCAAACATTGCAATAGACATTTTGCCTTTTGGATTTAGCTCCGTATGTTTCCAATCGTTTACATACATTTTTTTTCACAAACATCATTGGATGTTGTGTTGTCTATGCAAACATGAAAAAAACAAGAATATTTTCTTTTATCCAATGCAAACACATTTCTGGACAATTTTGTTTGAATTGAATGCAATTTTCGAGTCCCTTTTATTGTTTCAACGTCATTTCCAATTGATCTATCTACGTCTTCGATTCCAATATGCCAGAAAAACCTTTATATGGAAAATTAGAAAAAGAATTTGTAAATATGATTTCAAAATACAATTAAAAATAATCATTGCATGATAAATGTACAATGTTTAAAATTAGATTTCCAATATAAATTAAATTGAATGTACCTTCGCACTTCTCTTGATGGGTTTTTCTCATGGCTTAGAGCAACGATGCACCATTGAACAACTTCTTTAGTGTTCACAAATCGGCGTGCAGAGTGGTTCATTTGATATCTTCGAAGTACTCGTTTTATGCATGCTCCCGCACCGTCATGTTCTCCTTTTCCATGGCCAGTCTCGAAGAAATTCCAACAATGTTTAATGCAGGTTTTCTTATGAAGACAACACAACCAAAAAAATGATCGTGCAGATTTGAATTGACCTGCGCATCCGTCTGACCATAGCCAATGTTCATTGAATGTTATTCCACGATTTTTCAATGAATCATAAATTCTTCCAAAACAATGTTGTACAAAACATGTATCATGTGTACGATCATCACTGATATAAAAGTGATATTCTTTAATGATATGTTGATTTTCACTCATGCTTTCTATATGATCGACATTTTGTTCAGCATGTCTATATAGAATATGGACGAGCATGGAGACTTGGTCAGAGTGATAGTATTCACTCTGAATTTCTTTTTGTGGAACAAATGTGTAGTTTTCTGCAAAATCAATCACCGACAAAATGGTCCCTGGTGGAAAAAATTCACGAGATTTTTTGAATTGCAAGTCTTGCCATCGAGCTCTATGGGAATGCTTGGTGTATTTGTAAATTTCTGCCTCAAACTTTCTCAAAAAGTCTATTAGAAAAATTTCGTCTTCTTGTAATTCGATTCTTTTAACACTATCTGCACCTTGAATCGATGTACCGATATATTCATATCTCTTCCATTTCACTTTCATGTTGGACAATGATTGATCATTTATATCAATACGATATTTGTTTTGAAATTTAGTCAAATTTCCACAATCATCGCATTTTTTACCACCAAAAATAGTTCATCGCTTTCTCTTTCACATAGAATTTGAGATATGAATTCGCGGATAGTGGAAGGAGGAGGTGAATCCTTCCATAATGTTCTACCGAAATCAAAGAATGTGTCATAATATAACTCAAATTCCACATGATAATGGCAACAACAAGTGTCACGTACGGTGATAGGTTTTACATACCATGGTTTTTGTTGAACAAAAGCACTAAGTGAAACATGAATTTGACGATTTTCTTCTTTGAACTTGTTGAATAACTCTATTTGAGTGGTTTCCAAGAGATGTTTTTCATGTTCTTCGTATTGATTTCGTGTTATTCTTCTTCGCATCACATGTCTTGCAGTTGGTGAAACACGTGAATTGTTCTTCCAATATTCATATATTATTTTTTTAACATCTTCTCCAAGTCTATCTTTGTATGGTTGCCTACAAATAGCTCTCCAACAAGCGATTTCATCATTTACATCTATTTGCAGTCGAAATTTTCGATGTTTGTGCAGAGTTTTTCGTGAGGTTCTCAATGCTCGTGCCATAGATGTTATCAAACAATTCTCTTGAGTACTTGGTGAAACCATTGCCATCTGTATTCCTCTACGTATATTTGAAACATCTTTATCTCTAGATCTCTTAATTGACTCTATAGCACTACTCATATTTTTTATCACCTCTTCTTTCATTTTTTTATCTTTGGTTGATTTTCGAATACCCAATAGTGTTGTCGCTTCTTTTAATTTCCTTGATGATAGGAGACCTTTCAATATTTGAGCTTGAACTGTCACTTGCTCATTTTTTAAATACTTTTCAAAAATTCTATTGACACGATATCGTATAACATGGTCAGGTTTTTTATCTCCATATGTGTGAGTGTCGACATTTTCTAACATCTCATTATCGATAGTGATTTCATCTGTACATAATTGAAAAAATAGTACATATTCAATAAATCACTAAATTAATAAATATGTCAATAAATATTAGGAAAATTTTAAATATATCAATAGATCATAATATTTACATTTACATACCCGATTCAATTTCTGCTTGAGGTTGATTTTCTTCTTCAATATTTTGAGGAGTATCTCTGTCTGTTTACATTAAACAAAATATTTTTCAAACTAATCCATCAAATAAAAATTAAGCTTCACATTTTACATTGGGAAAACTTTAAAAATATATTAATAGATCATAATAGGGTGAAAATGTGAAGCTGGGTTACACTTTTTGCCCTTTTTTGAGAAAAAAATTTCATTTTTTTGGGTTCTTCAACTTTCTGCAAACTATAACAATTTTTCTGTGTAGAATTTCATTTTGCGATAAAAATAAAAGTTGTGAGAAATTTTGTTAGCTTTCTATTACTTATTTTTTGAAATTTTTTTATGCAGATTTGATATGTCAACTTAGCGTTTTTTTTAGTGTGTGTTTCTTAACAATCAAAGGATTCATAAGAAGTCATGTTATGATGCAATGTTGTATTCATTGAAAATTTTTGTTTTTGAAAAAAAAAAATGTGTTACAACAATCTAGACAGAGTCTACTTTGTTTTCGTCATATTTACAAAGCCAATGGATGCATATCATAATTACTAGAATTTTTTGAAGTGGTCCAATACGAAAAACTGCGTATTTTGGATATGTTTCGCGTGGCAAGAAATTTCTTAACATATAAGCTATAAACTAAAAATCTAAAAGCTACCCATTAGAGTCAACGGACCAATGTAATGCCCCATAATTTTTTCAATTTTTTTTACAATGTATTTTGGGAGATACAAAATTTTGATTTCACTGAATCACGACAACCCTCAGAAATTGTTTGCACCTATTTTATTAGAAAAATAATTAAAATTAATAAACGTTTATGAAATTCCATAAAAGTTATATTTCCTGAAAGTAGATTCAATTCTGAAAATGCTTGTCTTGGTTCCGACAATTAATTAACAACTTTTCATGGATTTTAATCAGTCCAAAGTTGCAGAACCGTTTTCAGAGCCTGCTTTTGCGTAATTGGTGACGCGTTAGTTCGGCCGAACTATGTTTTCCGTTTATGAGTCGCTAAATCTAACGTCTTAATAGTTCGACCGAACTTCTTCTGAACAGTTCGGCCGAACTATTGTGTAACTCTCCGTCGGCCGGAAAGTTTTATGGAGCCCCCTACAAAAAACACATTTCGCGTCAATATAAATTTCCGCGAAATGATTCACAAATTTCGCACATTTCGCACTTCATCTCATTTTACAAAGACTTGGTTTGGGTTCAAAAACTTTTCTTCAAAGTTTGGGTTTAAAGAACTTTTTTGGAAGACATTTTTTGGAGGCGGCGTGATTTTTCTTGGAAGTATGTACGTGTTTTGTGTTGAAATAAATGTTTTGAGCTTCTTTGTTCAAAAACTTTTCTTCAAAGTTTGGGTTTAAAGAATTGGGTTTAAGCGCATTTCTTGGAAGCAAATTGATTTTACAATTTTGGATTTAAAGAATTTTTTTGGAAGACATTTCTTGGAGGTGGCGTGATTTTTCTTGGAGGTATGTATGTGTTTTGTGTTTTTTAAATTGTGTGTTTTAGATTGGATTACGTATTTTTAACAAAAAATTTACACGGAATTTTTTTTAATTTTTTTTAAAATTAAATCTTTTGTGATATTTTTTGTAATTGAGTTATTGTCTAATTTTTTGAAGGAAAATTTTTGAACTTCATACCCTATTATCATGGGAAATCGAAGAACTTGTGCGAGAAAATATGATCGAAAAAGAGACCCTGAGGCACGTAGAGAAGAGACGAGACAATATCGCAAAAGAAAGTTAGAAGCCCTCTCAAATATTGAAGAGGAAAATCAACTTCAAGCAGAAATTGAAGCAGGTATGTAAATGTAAATATTATGATCTATTGATATATATTTAAAATTTTCCTAATGTAAAATGTGAAACTTAATTTTTATTTGATGAACTAGTTTGAAAAATATTTTGTTTGATGTAAACAGACAGAGATACTCCTCAAAATATTGAAGAATAAAATCAACCTCAAGCAGAAATTGAAGCAGGTATGTAAATGTAAATATTGGGTGGAAAACTTATTTTGGTCTTGAAAATAATTGTAAAACGACAAACATCGTAATGTGGGATACAAAGAAGTTATTCTTTGAAAATTTAGTCACTCTTGTTATCTTATATGGATGTGAGGTTTGGGGTTGCAACATCTCTAGAGAATCCTGGAGAAATATTGAGCAAATCCAGGAGCGTTTTATAATGTATAACCTTAAAATTAAAAGCAATACACCCTATCTTATTCTCCTTATAGAAGTGGGTCTTTCCCCTATCAAGAGCCTAGCTATGACTAGGCTTCTATTGTACAAGCACAAGCTTAATAGCATCGAAGACCATAGAATTCCTAAGCTAGCTTTAAATTCCAGCCAAAACCACCTAAGGCTTAAACGAGGTTGGTATAAAGACGTGATTAATCCTTTTCTGAATGCTATAGTTCCAGTTGAGCTTGTGATGAACATCAATTCCTTGGTACTTATAAGAAGACACTTTCTCCAAGTTACTATTGTCATACATAAAATTAGCGTAAGTGTCCTTCTTGGATTTGATAATCATAACTTTTGTTTTGTCAGTGTTAATAGACATACCCATGGTAAAGCATAAATCCTTAAGAAGTCTAAGTTGCTTATCAAGATCAGATGGGCACCTTGCGAGAAGAACAATATCATGAGCATAGAGAAGAAGGATGATGACTATCCTAGTTAAGATCGTGCTAGCGCATCCTGCTTCCTCTAAACAACCTTCTAGCTTGTCGATGTAAATGCCAAATAGGGTAGGGGGGAGGGGGAAACCTTGTTTTAACTCCAATATTGCACTTAATATCTTTCGACCACCCCTCATTTCTCTTTAACTTGGAAATTACATTCTTGTATAGCCTTATAGCGGCCGCTCTTAGCTCAAAAGGAACATTTAGCTCTTCTAATCTATTCCATAGGTTATTTCTAGGAACCGTATCAAAAGCCTTTCTAAAGTCCGCAAAGCAACAAAAGAGATTGGATTTATCCTTGCAGCATTCCTCCACAATGATCCTAAGCGTAACGAGGTGGTCCGTTGTTGAGTGCTGCCTTCTAAAACCCGCTTGGCCTTTAGCCCGCTTACCTTCACTTTCAAGCCAAATGCTCAACTTCTTTTCCAAAATAATACCATATAACTTGGCTAAGAGAGGGTTGATCATAATTATTCGATAATTAGAGGGGTTATTTGTATCCCCACTTTTAAAAATAGGGATAATGAGGCTCTGAGTCCAAGGTTTAGGGAACCCTTGCTTGACCACTTGGTTGAAAAGCTAGTGGATGTGGGGGATGAGGACATGACCTCAAATTTGTAAGATTTCCACCTGGTAACCTTCAATGTCTTTATCTTTCCCATTTGCTAGGCATTTAACCCCAAAATCAATGTCTTCTAATGAGAAAACTTCTTTTGTTGTGAGCAGGGTTTCAAAATCCCTGGCATTTGGAGATTCATAAAGATTTTTAAGATAGGAATTCCAGTCGTGTAAAGCAATTTTATTATTATCTTTAGTTTTCCTAGTTAGAATCTGCCTCTAGAATTTCTTAGGAGCCACCTTAGAGAGGTGTAAGAGATTCTCTTGTCTTTTACGAATATATTGCCTTTTTTTCCTTTTAGTTAGGGCTTTGTAGATTTTTATCTTCTTAATTTTGAGAGAGTCATCAACAGCCTCCTTAATTGCTCCCCTCGCACTTTTACAATCTTTGTCATACCATGGGTTGGTTTTGCTATTTCTTTTATTACTTGAGACTTCAATTGAGAACTTTTTAATAGAATATGAGAGGGTTGTAGTAAAATTATGATAGAGGTCATCTATGTTGTTTATACTAGATAAAGGAAGCAAATTAGTTTTTAATTCATTTAGAAAGAGATCGTTTTTATTTCTATCAAAGATTAAGTTCTTTTGACTATAAGGATTATCTTCTATGGGATCTCTATGCATGACAAAATTGAGAGTTATGAATAAAGGCCTACGATCAGAGTTAGGCTTGTGGTTGTCTAAGATGTCAAAATTTATTATTTCATTGTATAAAGGGAGATCGGAAATAACATAGTCTACCACGCTCCTGCCAAGCCCATGGATGCAGGTCATCTTGCTAGAATTGGGCCACTTCTTTAGACCGCTGCAAATTATGAGATCTAGAGCACTATAGAGCTTGACTAGCTCCGACCCAAACAAATTATCCCCGAGGTCTTCAGAGCTCCTTTTGTACCAGCTAGCCAAAGTAAGATCTTTGTCTAACCAAAGAGGATTGGGGTTGGAATGATTGCTTAGAAGAATATCTTGGTTGCTTGAAGTTCGAGCATTAAAGTCACCCATTAAAAGGATATTACCTTCATTCCTTAGGCTAGAAATATCATTCTCTAAACCATTGTAAGGACTATTTTTATCTAGATTCTTTTTCTTATAGAAGTAAGAATTAATGGGGGGGAAATAACAAATTGCTATGTAGGTCTTTTTATCATTAATGTCAATAATCTCAATCCAACTATATTGGTTGTAAGGGTCGTTTTTATAAAGCCTAGCATGGGGGGAGATGTTCTTCTTAATGTAGCAAGTTATGCCCCCAATGCCTCTACTAGAAGATCGCTTGTTCCAAGTAGACCATAGTGCAAAGCCATCTATGTTAGGGGCCTTAGATTCAAGAAATATAATATCAAAATCATTTGAGATCCAACTTAGCTTGGGGCCTTTGTTCCATGGAAAGCCCCAACAGTTCCAAGAAAGAATTCGGAGCATGTTGAATTGCTATTTATTACTATCTTTTTGGTTTCTATCTCGAATAACAGCTTTTCTATTTCTAATTATTGCCCATTTTCCTTCCTTCCTAGCTTCTTTTACCTTTTGAACCTCCTTTCTTAATTCTACTTGATCTTCTGGAATGAAATCTTCGTTTATAAATATTCTTGTTCCTTTTAGACTTGAGGTTTACTATGTATTTCATACTTATGGTCAGTAGAGCTCACCTTTATTCGGATCAGCCTTCCTTTATTCTCAGTTAATTTCCCTAACCTTGTTGCTTCTGTGAGACACGTGGTTTCAATTTTTAATTTATTATGTAATTATGTTTGGGCTATGGCTAAAGTATCCTCGTCCACCTCCTCTTTCAAACTAAAGATTATAAGGTTCAAGGCCCTTTTATTACGCTTATGGTCTAATTTGATCAATTTTCATTTCATCTTTAATTGGTTTGCTATCTAATTTACCTGCCCCACTATTTAGGGTGAGATTGTTGTTAACTTTTTCTTCTAGTTCTTTAATCATGTCCTTCATTTTAAGACTCTCTATATTATCAGCATCTCCTTGTTGGGATGTTTGGTTCGTATCTTGGGTTTGTTTTTCTATGACCTGCAACCTAGTTTCCATTGCCTCCATTTTATTTTCCAATAGTTCTATTTTATTTTCTATTTGTTTTTGGATCTTGTCTTCAAGAGATGTGAATTTTTTTTCCATCATAGCTTCTAACTCGGTTTGTAGTTTGACTTCTCTTTCTTCTCTACGTTTCTCTAAAGACTCTATATACTCATAAAGGCTCTTTAGAGTAACTGTGCTAGGTCTACCTTTGGTAATCTTTGGTAGCTATGGTGAATTATTCATACTTGAGAATATATGAGCAGATATGTATTAGAAAAAGATAAGGAATGTGTGCACCTGAATATCAGCAAACCGGACAGCAGACCTCAAGTGCACAAGTCCGAAAATTTAATTTTCATAAAAAAATTAAAAGATCAAATGTTTAAATTACTAGTACAATTTTCACATATATTTGAAGAAATAAAGACCCACCTAGATCCATTTTAAATCTGAATCTACCCAATGTCGAGAGGGATCAAGCTCTTATTCTTTTTATTTTTAACTTTTACATAATTCATTCAAAGTAATATTGAACATGTATTATATATAATGATTAAATACTTTGCATCGTAATCTTTTAATATTTATAAAAATATTTTTCAAATTTGATAATTTAAATTATTAATTTTAAATTTAATCATTTTAAATTGGATTTAAATATAAAATAATTATAGTTTAAATGTATTTAATTTTCATAAAAAGTTAAAAGATCAAATGTTTAAATTACCAGTATAATTTTGTCCATATATTTGAAGAAATAAAAACCAACCTAGATCCCTAAATCTTAATATACCCAATGTCCAAATGAATCAAGCTCCTATTCTTTTTATTATTAAATATTACTTAATTCATTAAAAGTAACAATGAGCATGTATTATATATAATGATTAAATACTTTGCATCTTAATTTTATAATATTTATAAATAAAAATAAAAATAATACTTTAAATTATTTTTTTAAATTTAATCATTTTAAAATAAATTTAAATATAAAATAATTATAGTTTAAATGTATATTAACCATATAATATATTTTTACACAGAGATTGTTCTTATAATGGTTTTGGTTGGACATATTTGATTAATAAGATTTGTGTATTTTCATCCTCCTCCCACTAAAGAAACAAGTGGCACTGCAACCAACATGGAATTAGCTAAGAAATGTGTTGTTCTTTAAAGATTTCTAAATCACATCCTAAATGAAAAAAGAAATATTCTAATTTCTAAATTTTGAGATATCTTGTTTTTTCATTGGTTTTTAAATTAATTTATCATAAAATTAAGTTTTATTTTTTTCGCACAAATTCGGTTATATTGTATTATCTGAAAAGAAGGAGGAGAAGAAATTCATCATTACAAAATTTCCCCGATCTTGATACAAAATGATTTTGTCTACTAGGGAAGTATTACTTCATGAGTGCTGCTAGAGCTGCTGTTTTTTTCCCTCCTTTTTGAAGTAGAGGCTATTACATTTGTGCTATAGTGCCGGACAAACTGTTCTAAAAGAAAAACACATTTAACTTTCATTTTTATTTTTATTTTAACTAGATTGACTACTATATTCCTAGACAAAACATGAAAAGCCTGATGTTGTGGAGGATCATTTGTTCACAGTGTTCTCATTGTCTCTGTATCTGCTTCCTTGATCCTGAGAGGTGGATCCTTGTTATGACTTTTTGTTGAGAGCTTCCCTTATGAAGTTGAGAGACTCTTCCAAATTATTGCAACGGTTCTTGACTGTCATTACATCTTTAGTGCAGGTATCCCATTGTGAGCGAAGGATGGCCATCTCTGCTTTAGTTCGAGCTCTGTCTTGCTGAATTTGGCTTCTCAAACTTTCTATCACCACTCTGTGGGATTTACAAAAGGAACAAGGATGTTGCATGTCTTCTAATGGATCCATTTGCTGAAGGAGACCGTGTACAATTTCGTTGATATATTTTCTGTTGGCTGTTGTTGTTGCTTTTTTTTCTTTTGCGGATTTTCCTCCTTCTGTGTAGATGCCTCTTTGTTTTTTTTAGGCTGCTCTTCTACCCTTTTTTAGGAGGAAAGCCGGAATTTTACAAAATGGAGATTGCATAAAGGCAAAGGCCGAATTATGGGAGATATGAGGCTCCGAATGAGGGGAAAGGGAGGGAATGAAGGGGAGAATGGGGAGGGAGGGGTGAGAATGGGAGGCGTTGTGAGAGCGCAAAGATGACCAACACCACAGGTAGGAAGGGAGGGGCGAAATGAGACTGGGAGTGGTGAGGAGAGGGTGTTGCGAAATTTATATTGTTGGGAACGCTGAATTAGACCAAATAGAAGAACGGATTTTATAGTATAACAGTGAGGCATATCTGCAGAGGGGAGTCACGAGAATTAGCAAGAGATGTAGGATGTGAGTATTGATCGCTAAGATGCAGTAGATCTTTGGGAATTTATGCTTGACAGATTTTTTGAGATTGAGTTGAGATTTTACAGAGGATATAATCATGCTATGACTATTGTTCTTCTGATCTGTGTAAGGATGGAGTGATTTAAAAATAGTGAAGTAGAAGAAGACATCATGGAATAGGAAGATGTGATGTTATTCCGCCAATTGTGACTTGACCAATATTTCACTATACTCCCTCGTTAGCTTGAGAATCTACTTGCTTGTTATTTTCTCTTAGAATGTGATAATAATCAACCATTCCTATGTGCTTTGCTGAATTTTTGGCTCTTTGCAAAATTTGATTGAGGGCTGCATTTTTTGGTGGAGTCTTGCTTGCCATTTCTTGAATGATGAGAGTTGAATCTCCAAAAATAATTGCATTGTTGATTTTCCTGTCCCTTATGATTTTGAGGCTTAAAATTAAACCATAAGCCTCGGTTTTACTATTTGATATTTTTCCTAATCCCCAATTGTATGATATCTATCTTGATTTGCCTTGGAGGATAATGAGGCCTTTTGATCCTACTTTACCCGGATTTTTCTTTGACGCTCCATCAAAGAAAAGGCAGGCTCTGTTGAGAGAGTGAATCTAACTCTGAAACTCTGCCTCTGTCTTTCTTATTTTCCATATTTGTTGGACCCTTGTATTCTTTTGATGGAGACTGAAGCTGATCTTATTGTAGGCGAAGCTAATCTAGCTTCTCTCATCATTCTGGAGATGGGCCATATGTATTCCATAGAGCCCTTTGGCTGAGAGAAACTCAGTCATCAATCCCTGGGCTTTTGAGGTTACTATATTTACAGTGGGGATTTTATTTTTGAGGATTTTTCCATTTCTGGCTAACCATATTTTCCAACAAAGAAGGATGGAACGCTGCTCTAGAATCTCTAAATTGTGGATTTGTTTTTGAATGAGTGTGGAAAGCTACCTTTCCATTTACTAAGGAACTAATTTAGAGGAAGTCTATAATTCAAAATTGCTTCAATAGGTGACACCATTGCCTCCCAACAATTTCTAGAGAATGGACACTCTAGGAAAAGGTGTTGGATTGTTTCCTTTGGCTTCATACAGAAGGGGCATTGCGATGGTCCACATATTCCTCTCTTTTTTAAGTTTTCTGTTGTTAATGATTTTGCTGTGAAGCAATGTACATAAGAAATTTTTTATCTTTGGGAGGGTTTCCACCTTCCAAGCCTACCTCCAGTATTGCCATTCTTGCTGCCTTTGTTGCTCTTGGATTTTTTTATATCCGGTCTTGACTGAATACTCTCCTCCTGTTGGTTTCGAGTAGTAGGCATCTTTTATGTTTTTTTCAATTGGTGCTGCTCCAGTGAGAAGGGAATTCAAGAGGTTCCATTGATTTGTTAGATCATTGGGCAGATTGGGTTTGGCCCAATGTTTCCATACACCATCTAACTCCCAATTCGAAATATCCTCCAATTTCCTGTATCCTTCCCTTATCATACACCTATTTATATCCTTGATGTCTAAATTACTGTCTAAGGGAGGATTTCCCATTATGTTGTCCTTCCATAAATTTATATGTTCCCCATTTCTAGGTCTCATTGAGATGTGGTCCTTAATTAATTGTATTGCTCTGGAGATTATTTTCCATATTTGAGTGCAGGGTCTTATGGGAGGGATTTTTTTCCAGAATGGAGGTTCTTGATGCATTAAGGTATTTTACCTCTAATGTTGCTTTCCACCAGAGTTTTTCTCCTGTTAGGAACCTCCGTGCAATATTATTTCCCAAGGCCAGATTCATTATTCCAGGGATTTTTATGGAGAGTCCTTCGTTTTTGTAAGGAGATGTAACTTGTTTCCAATTTATGAGGCTGAATTTATTTTTCTATTTTTTCGCCTTGCCATAAGAAGCTCCTGATGATAATTTCAATTTGCTTTTGGATGCTTTCAGGTGTTGTTATTAGAGCAAATTGGTATAAAGGCAGGGCTTCTAGAATGGATTTGATGAGAATGATTCGCCCCGCTTAATTTAGCCAAAGCATGCCCCATGCTTGAATTTTGGCTTTCATATTCTCAGCGTATTTACTCTAGATTTCAGTCTTCACGTTTTTCTTGGTGATGGGTAGCCCAAGATATTGAAAGTGATTCCAATTGTTCTGACAAGGAATTTCCAAAATTTGGGACATCCATTGAATAGTTCTGATGGAGGTGTTCCAGCTATAAATACAACTTTTCCCTTTATTGACCAGTCCACCTGAGACATCCATGAAGTTGTCAAGGATGGTTTTGAATCTTCTAGCAACTGTACAAGATGCTCCACCCAAAAGGAGAGTGTCATCAGCAAACAAGGAGTGGTTAATTATTTTGGTTCCGTTGCTGATAGTGAGGCCTGTTAAGGTGGCATTTCTTCTGCTATTCTCCAATTTTCTGCTAAGGGAATCAGCCATAAGGATATAAAGAAAATGGAACAGGGGGCAGCCCTACCTAAGGCCCCTTGAGCTTTGAAAAAATTCACATGGTCTGCTATTGATGAGGGGGACTATACATGGGTCTATAGTGCAGGCTTTGATTGTATTAACGAAATCTTTAGAACAACCATATTTATTTAAAATAGCTAAGAGGAAAGTGAGGTTTACTCTGTCAAAAGCATTAGCCATATCCATTTTGCAGCCATATTTATTTAAAATAGCTACAAGGAAAGTGAGGTTTACTCTGTCAAAAGCATTAGCCATATCCATTTTGAGGATGAGACAAAGGCTTGTGTGGAGAGCTTCTTGCACAAGGATAATGTTGTCAACTATATTCCGTTTCGGGACAAAACCACCTTGATTTTATGAAATGAGGGAGTGAAGAAGAGGTTTGAGCCTACCAACAAGAATTTTAGATATGATCTTATATGAGGCATTTCAGAGGGAAATTGGCCTAAATCGGTTAAGGGTGGAGGGGCGGGGGTATTTTGTGATGAGGGCTAGAAATGTGGAATTGGTGAAACCCCCAATATTTTTCTTCCTGATAACATATCTTATCATCTTTATTAAATCCTTTTTGATGAGATGCCAGAAGGTAAGGTAGAAAGCAATGGGAAAGCCATCTAGACCCGGTGCCTTGTCCGGCTGCAAATTCGAAGCAGCTGCCCTGACTTCTTCTTCTGTGACTTCTTTAGAGAGGGAATTTTTTTTTTTTGCATCAATTAACTTGGGGATGTTCTTTAAGAATTCCTCCAGGTTTGCCTATCTATCTATAACTGTTAAGAGGGCTTTGAAGTGCCGAAAGACCTCATTTTTAATTTCTTCTTGACCCTTTATTTCTTGTCCTCCTTCTCCCACTATTTTTTCAATGTTGTTCTTTATCATCCTTGTTTTGGCTGAGTTATGAAAAAAAGTAGTGTTCTTGTCTCCAACTTGTATCCAAAGTTGCCTGGATTTTATCCTCTATGTTTCTTCTTCCTTTCTATTATTCCTGTAAATTTTCCATTGAATTTATTTTTCCTATGCCTGCTTCTCATCTGTGCTATCAGTGTTTTCCATTTCCTCTTGGATTTTTGTTAGTTCATGCTTCAGGGTCTCTTTCTCTCTGTGTGGATCATTGTAGTTGGCCTTTGCCCAATCTTTCAATCTAGCTTTGGTGGCTTTTAACTTTGATTCCCAAATGTATGTTGGTGAACTGCTAATGTTTTGTTTCCAAACTTTTCCCACCTCTTGTTTGACTTCTTCATGGCTGCCCCAAATCTGGTTATATCTGAAAGGGAGGGGGCCATAATTTTCAGCCATTCCAAGTTCAATTAGAATAGGTTTATGGCCTAAATTTGTTGTAGGGATGATTCTTGAATATACTCTGTTGTAGTTGGCCGCCATTATGTCCCAGATGAGAATCATGTCCAGCCTTTCTTTGATATTTGCCTTCCTTATTCTTTTGTTGTCCCATGTGTATTTTCCATTTTTTGGAGGGATATCCAGAAGGTTGCATTGTTCCATAATTTCTTCTAAAGTCTCTTTGTTTGGGTTAGGTAGAAAGGTTTCCCCTCTCTTTTCCTTCACCTTGAGAATAAGGTTGAGATCCCCACCTGCAATGAAATTTTCTTTGTAGTCCTCCATTGTGTTTTCTCGTAAGGTCTGCCAGCATGTCTCTTCTTCCCTGTAATGATTTGGAGAATATATATTGTAGATGTTGTTTTTCCCCCCATTTTCTGCATTTTCTAGAGTTATGTTTATCCAACACTCTTTTTTTGTTGTATGTTTCATGTGCCATTTTCCTTTTTTCCATATATTACAAATTCCTCCTGAGGCTATGTTTGCTGAAATTGCTTGCCCTTCATAGTTTTTTTATTTTGCTATTATATTGTCCACTTCTTGACTGCTGATTTTTGTCTCTTGGATTAAGAGGATGTCTGGTTTTTCAGTTTTTATGAGGTCTCTTAGGAAGTTTACTTTGGAGGGATGACCCAACCCTCTACAATTCCAAGAGACAACTGTTATTATTTACTGTTGGTGGTGGATGAGGGACACTTCGCTTTGTGAGCCTGTTGTGCTTTTTCTTTATTCTTTGGGCCTTTTTCTAAGAATATTTCTAGAGCATGTTGTGTTCCCAGGGATAGATCTTTAACTATTGCCTCATCTCTTATTTCTCGGTTAGATTTCCTTCTAACTTTCTTTTTGTTTTTATTAAAAAGAGGAGTTTCTTTTGATTGGTTACGAGTGAGGACTTGATCCAAGGTGTGGGGGAGGGGATTGGAGAGGGAGAGAGGATCCTACTGTTGGGAGAAGAAACCTTGACTAGGGGGGAGCCCGGAGGGGGAGGGGAATGAGAGGTCAGAGGGATGGGGTTTGGGGAGATAGAGGAAATAGGAGGTTCGAAAGGGATGAGAGCATTAGCTAGGATATCAAAAGGATTGGACCCCAAGAAAAGGGAGGATTATGGGATTGAGGAGGAGGGTTGAGAAGAGGGTTTGGAGGACGGAGAGGGGGTACCAGGTGGGGGTGGAGGTGAGGGGGTAGGCTGAGATTTTGTGGCCGTCTTTTTTTTTTTACTTGTTCCCATTTCGAATCCTGTAATTTTTTAGCTTTCTTCTTTTTTACTGCATCTATTTTCAAAATGACCGTACTCGTGACATACCTTTTATTTGAAATGGATTTTCTCGTAATCCAACTGTTGTATGTGTGTCCAGTTATCGACTTTGAGCTTGATGGCTTCCGGGAGGCCTCTTCCAAGATCCACCTCGATGCAGATCCTTGCGCAAGCCTGCATGTTGTCTTTTGGTTCGATTTTGTTTATATATTTTCCTATTGTGTTTCCTATTACAAGCACCGATTCATCTCCCCAGCAGTGCAGAGGGAGGTGTGGCAGCCTGACCCAAACTAGAATAGCATTTGGGACGTCTAGTTCTGAGTCAAATTCGGGGGTCCAGTGGTTTAAATATAGTCCTCTGGCGTTCATGAATTATGGACCACTGCGAAAATGAGATCCCGATCGCTCTTGGATTCAAAGTGGAAGGTATAGTAACCTCTGCCACAGAAGTGGATGGAGATTTTTCCTTGGGTGAACTGAGCCCAATTTCTTTCAACCCATTTCTGAATGGTATTGGGGGAAGGCCACAGGCCTATGAACTGGCCAACCAAACCTTTCTCAGCAAGAGAGATCGCAGCTTTCCTAGGCAAAGTAGGTGGCAACGAGATCTCAGGGATTGAATCCAATTTTTTAACAAACTTAGAGATCGTCAGTCTAGCCTGTTGTGGACCCAAAGAGTCAATCAAAGACACGAAAGCAGCCATAACTGCATTAGGCTGAGCGTGATTTGAAGGTGAGGATCCTGCGTTGGGGGAAGGCACTCCCAGATCTGGCTCCGGGGAGGCCATAAAGGCGAGGGCCCTTCTCCAAAGCGTTATTGCAGATAGGGCTGCTAGGTCACGTAGCGTAGCAGTAGTTTATAAGATTTGTTAAATTAATTTTTATTAGGTATTGAAAAATAAATGTATAAAAATATTAGAATAACAATTTATATTTTTTATATTTAAATGTTTTAAAATCAATTTATAATAAAAAATTTAATATTTATTATACAAAATTTTAATATATATTATAAATATATAAGTATTTTTGACACCTCCTACTCTACATGGAATTTGTTGGGAAGCGCATATTGTTTAAAGTTTTCTAAATCCCATCCTAAATGAAAAAAAAAAGATTCTAATCTCTAAAACTTAAAGATATTTTGATTTTTCATTGGTTCCTAAGTTAATTTGTTATCAAATTAAGTTTTATTGGGATATATATATATATATATATATATATATATATATATATGAAAGGTCATTTATAATTAAAATTTTGATATTTATTATACAAAATTTTAATATATATTATTAATATATAAGTATTTTTTTATTTTTTTATTATAACTATACTATATTATGATATTGTTTATGATATTGTAAGAGAGGTAACATAAAGATTTAGCAACAATGAGGAACGACTCAAAGATAGATGATGACTTAAAAATGAGAACTGTGGAGATTCTGAGCTTTGATTCTAATAGTCTACACCACAGAAATCTACAATCCATCAATGAAGAACGACTCAAAGATGTGATGGAGCTTTAGCTAGAATTACCCAAAGATGTGATGGAGCTTCACTTAGAGTGTAAGGAAATAGTTAATTCTTGTAGATTAATCATGGATAAATGTAGCTCTTATCTGGCCTTCTTTTAATCAATATGATGGATTGGATGCGCCTGTAATCTATTAAATTTTTGGCCAATATCAATTCCATAGGTGTTGCTTTTACCCCAAAATGGCAAATTATGGGGACTTGCACGGTGATTTGAAGCATTCAAGGATTAATAGTTTTATTCGCAAGCCCAAGCCTGAGATCACAGAGCGTGTGCTTGGGCTTTCACACCTAGAAATTGGTTGGTGTATTCAAGATTGTATACTTTAGAAGATAACTCCTATTCCAAAAAAAATTATGCAATTTCACAGGTGAGTTGTGCTACCCATTTAGCTTAAATTTATTTTTTTCTTCTAACGGGACTTTTATATTATCATGGTTCCCATATTTACAAAACTTAGAATTTAGAAATTCAAAACTAGCACAAAAATGAACTTAACCAGAAAATTATTAATGAAATTAGATTTTTTTCCTAGAAGATCCTCTCTCTTTCCACCTATGGAAGAGCGTCACTTTACTCCAGTTCCACCTCCTCTGTTGTCATTCTCATTCCTCTTGCTCAAACATTGGATTGTACTGAAGGAACTGACAATGTACTGAAGGAACTGAAAATGACCTAAAGGAACTAACAATGACATATTTCTGAATAGAAAAATTTCCTTCTTCAATCCTAAGAGCATCTTAATTCTCCCCATCAATAGTTAAAATCTAACAAGTGGAGAGTCCTCTTCAGAGATTTATATGCTCATTTCTAACCTTTCTAAGTGGCTTTAGATATTTGTCATCTACATATTCTTATCTAGAAACAATTTTGTTGCACTCATAAAAACAATTAACAATGTTTGCATTGGAGTGAGTGGCAAGATAATCTTCCCAATTCTTTTATTCCTTCGGTGTACCTTTACACCTTTAGGGGCAGTTACTAATTTATAAAACTAGAATATATATATATTAAAAAATCCATCATATATCTATTAAATTATAATATTATTATATTTAAATTAAGTAACAAGTATAACTACTATATAACACTTATTTACATAATATTTTACATAAAATGATTATCAATTTAATTATATTATAAGCACATTTTTAAATATTTATTTTTATATTTCTTGAATATTTTATATGTAATAATAATAATAATAATAATAATTTTAAAAATAATTACATGTAAAGATTGTGTCCAACTTTTTATGGACACTCCACTTATTCTCAAAAGCCAAATAAAGAGAAATTCAAACACGTTTCCACTTTTTACGCCGAAGGCATTCTATTGTGGGGGTTTATGTTTGGGACACTATTCAAATTCGTCGTCACTGACAGAATCTTGAAAAGTGTCCACCAACCACCAATCACCGCACTTTGTGTTAACTCTCATGTAGATAAAAGGGCGCGGTCTCCATTGATCTCAGATCAACGGTGACCCACGGGCACAAACAAGCCCATTGTTTAAACCAAAGGATGCCCCCGCAGTTGACCTCACCATGTGCGCTTTGACCGAGATCAACGGCTGACATTTACTACGGGGGCCGAAGGCTGATGAATGAGCCATACATGAGGTCCCTCCACACTACTTCGGCGTTTCTTTTCACGGTTTAGTGAAAATGCTAGTATAATGTTATTCCAACCCTTTTACGAAACGAAAATGACATATTTAGTTCTTCAATACTTTGGACTTTTAACACTGACCCCACCAAACTCTTTTTATTTTCGCGTCTACTTTCTTTCCTATCTTTACATTCAATATATCACAGGCCATTCACATATTCATGGAAAGAATGTCAATTTTTAGATTTGTGCTTTAAGAGATTTTTATATTTTGAGAGATTTGATTTCTCTCACGATTTAATAAAATTTAATAAAATTTTAGTCAAAATAAATCTATATTGATTTTTAATTTTATTATTTTATATTATAAAAATTTCACACACACACACATATATATATAAGTAATTATCAACATAGACCCATTTTAAGTACGGATCTAACATAAGTCTGGAGGAATCAAATTTCTTCACCTCCAAACTTCTTTAGAGTGCAATACAATTTGTTATTTTTCCTTGTTTAAATTGTATTTTAGAATACTATATAGAGTATACATAGGACCAAATAAATGTTCAACCATAAAAACTTACTTTTTCATGATATATACATAATTTTTTTTAAATGATATTATACTACATACATAATTGACATAAGAAAGAAATTATTTTAACAATTTTTATTTTTATATATAAATATATATGAAGTGAATATGGACATAGATTAGTTAACATAAATCTTCAAATAGTTTATTTAAATCTTTTTGTTGAAATTTTTTTTAAAAATATAAGATTTAAACATCTTACACATTTTTTTATTTCTAATTACTTTACAACATATTCATTTTTTTATAGCCGACATTATTTTTCTATTTAGAGCATTATTTTTTTATTTTTTTTTAAAGGGGCATGTGTCAATTCTAGTGACTGAAAGGCAAACAAACTTACATATCCCATCATATTAGTTTGTAGAATGAGCCTCTCAACTCAATAACCTTTTTTAAATTTAATTATAATTTTGTTATAAAATAAAATAAAATATTTTGACTATGAAATAAGTTGCGAAAGTAACTCAAACTCATGCCAAAATTACTTAAAATCATCCATTTTGGTGATTAGGGAGCACCAAAATCATGTGACTTCTCTAAGCAATGGTGGACATCAACCCTTCCACAGTTTAAATGAGAAGGCTTGGGTTTATATATTTTTATTATTAATAGGATTTCTTAAAAATATTAAAAAATATTATTTTATATGTGTTTAAAACATAAATATATATGTGTGGAGTATGCCCAAAATCTAAAAATATTTAGCAAGAGTGAAAGTTTGACTCCTTATGAACCATCACTAAGTTTTAGGTAGTGTGGTTGTCTTCATTGGTGATTTGACAACTAAGTTATGATAGATTTTTCCACTGTGTGAACAGAATATATAACATCAACTATTTGTTAATTTTTCTAAATATCATATATAATTATTTATATATCAAAAAATTGTAGAAAAATTCATATTTTTTTTATCTCTTTTTAAATCTCCAAAATTAATCAACAATATACTTCCATTATATAATTTCATTAAATCATAATTTTTTATTAAATCATGGTTTTCAATAATATATATTAATTTTAATGATATTTAATGTTCACATATAAAATATTTATATGCATTTTATTTATCATATTTATCATTGTTTGTATTGTAATGACATCCATATTTTATATATATATATATATATATATATATATATATATATATATATATATATATATATATATATATATATATATATATATATATATATATATATATATATATATATATATATATATATATATATATATATAATTGCATTTTGATTTTTTTTTTTTTAATTTATTTCAATATGTAAATATGATTTATCTTTTAGCATGTTATATCATTTTTAAAATAAATGCGAAGTTTCTTTTTCATCATATTATTATTAAAATTAATGAGCATGTATTGAGCTTAACGCACTTGATTGTTTTAAATTGAATTAGCATTAAAATTAGTGAATTAAAGTATTTTTATACCGTATGGTTGTGCAAATTATTGTATTTAAATCTTTTTTCATTGTTAACACTAAAACATTTAACATCATATTTTCATCAATATCGATGGAAAGTATTGTTTTGAGTTGCATTGTTGTTGAAATTAATTTAACTAAGTGATTTTACATTATAGCATTATTTAAAGTTATGTTCCAAATCTTTGTTGTGGTGGGTGTCATTGTTAATATCAATACATTATCAAATCATTTTACAACCAAATCATCTTAAATTGTAATGTTATTGGCATTAATACATTTAACAATGGATCATTGTATGGTGGTATTAAAATTAATGAGGTATATCTCTTTAACATTATAAAAACCAAGTAAAATGGAATCAATGCTTTAGAGTTGCAAAACACACTTAGTAAATTATTAAACTTGACTTTATAACAAACAACGAATGTATTAATAATATACCAACTATTTATATTCTTTTATATTGTCATGATTCTAATAATAAAGCTCTCACATAGAGTGAAAATGAAACATGCCTTTAAAATTGGATAATATTTTAGCAATTTTTCACAAATTTATTAAAGATTTATGTTAATGTTTGTTATATTATTATTTAAAATCAAAGTTGGATTATTATATTTATACCAACTAAGTTCGAGTCTTATCAGTCTCTATACATTTTAAGTTTTTTTTATTTGCATGCTTATACATATTACAAATTTGTTTTGATGGTTTGAAACAACCTTGATTGTGTTGCTTATCAAGTTGTTCCCCCTTTTCAAAATAGCCATATAAAAATGCATAGTGTACAAAATACATCTTTTGTATCAGATAAGGGCTCTAAGCTAGCTCTTGAGTCATAGAGGCTACCTCAATATTTCCCAAGGCACATATCCATCATCTAGCGGAAACCTATTCACATAAATGAAACTCAAATAGGATTTACAGCAAAAAAATCTCTGCCCTAGAATTAAAAGATACGATAACATTGAATAAATCAAGAAACCATATTTTAAACAATAGTAAGAATTATATATATATATATATATATATATATATATATATATATATATATATATATCATAGGGTACCCTGATCATATTTCCTTCCTTTGGAAAATAGTAGGAGAAAACCAAAATCATCATGAGTGGAAGAGGGTTATCCATTGATTCATACCAATATATTGAAGAGGAAAAAAATCAAATGGGTGAAACAAAGAAGGAATCCATTGATTTAATTAATTCCATAGAGGAAAAATGTGAAATAAAACCAACATAATATTTTTTTAGTCAAAGCATTATATTTGTAGTAACTTGGTCTTGGTAATGATTTTACAATAGAGCTCAACAATTCATTTCATTACAATTAAGGGCATTAGATGGGGACTGTATAGTATCAACCATGGGCCTATTTCTTTTCATCTCGCATTTTGGAGATTCTAGTGTACTTATAGAGAGAAAAGAACAAGGAGAGAATGAAAATAATGTTATAGATCAACATTTAGTGTATCCTTAGATAAACCTCTATAGCCTATTGTCATGACAAATTTTGAACTTTTTTTTGTGACTGGAACTTCTCTTTATAGCTCATGGGGGCCTACTACTTGATGCATTACATACTCTAAATTTGGAATGAAATAATGAATACAATGATTGGTGTGTTGGTAATGACACGAAATTAAGTTTGTTCTTGTGAGAATAACCAAATTTAGTTTCATTTTCATTTCTTCATTTTTTTAGACGTATCCTCTCTTTGAGAAGGTGGCCTACCTTGATATGAACTTTGAGTGACCACAATGTGCTAATGAGTGGTTTCATAAATTTCCATGCATTATTGAAGGTTGGTATCACTTAGTTTTATACCACTCTTGAGGGCATGGTTGGCCTTGTCAGCTTGGTTATTTACCACTTGAAGGTTCTACAAGGCTTTACCTAGCTTGATTCTTTTTGTGAAATTTTTGGGAGGCAAACTTAAACAGAACCTCTCGGTTAAGGTCCATGTGTAGATGGAAATTTTTACAAGGCCCAAAGTATCTAATGTTGATTGATATTTCGCCAAATCTATTATGATTCCTGATAGTTCCTCTTTTACAGCCTTTGTGTTCTCTTGATAACTTTTCTTGGCTATGGAGTTCTCACTGGTCATCCCACGGATATGGAAATTTAAAGGTCCCCATGTGAGGGATATCATTAAAAAATGTGGCAAATTTTTATTTTATATCAAACTCTGCAATCTCTAAGGTTCAAAGATGAAAAGGAAAAACTAAAAATTCTACATTATTAAGCTTGTGACGAAGCTTAATGATGAAATACTTATTGAGCCCATGACAAATCTGAAAACAAATCACCCAGCATTTATGGTTGAAAGATGAAAATTCAATTATTAAACATGCGACCAACCTAATTGATGAATCTATTTATTGAACCGATAACCAATCTGAAGAGAAAATAGAGGCAAAAATAAATTGATGAATCCATCTCAATGATAGACATGTTTTTAAATTCCAATTTCATATTCGTTGTATTCTAACTATGTTTTTATTTTTTTCTTTATGTTATTTTTGTTGTTTATGCGCAAATTTCATAACACTATGATGTATCCAGCTCATCATATGTTGATTTAAATAACTACAACAACATTATATCTTGTGATTACGGATGTTTAAGTTTGTAACGATCACTTTTGTATATATAAATGGGAAATGATGAATGCAAGTTGGTCCATGTTTATGGAAAAACCATGATGATTTATAATTGATTCCCTATTGTCATCCTTAGGGTTTTGATGTTTTATGATTTTTTGATTCCTCAAAGAAGCTTGAGGATTATGCGTACTGATATAATCTATTCTAAGAATTTTATTTTATGGATTTGATGCCTAGGGATTTCGTTATTTTCGAAATAAATTTGTAGATTTTTTTTCGTAAGGCAATATACGATCTGGGAATTTCATTTTGAAGAGCGATTAATATGATGAGACTTGTTTTTTGTGAGTTTTCTTAAATTTTCTTTAAAATAATAGATGACATTGGTCATAGGAGAAAAGTGCAACGGAAGAAATCATGGTTTCCAATTCTAAGAGTACCTCAAAATCTCCTTTTGGATTAAACAAGAAAAAAGTTGTTTTACTAGAGAAATTGTACAACTCTAATATTTAAGCCTGCAAAATCCATAAATGAGCACATCCTTTTTGGAATCAAAGTTCCTAATGTGTTTCTGGAAACTCTTCCTAAGGTAAATCATCATTGTTGTGTAAGTGTTTCATAATCAACAAAACTACATTTTCATTCACAATGATTGTAAACAACATTTTCAAAAAAAAAAAAAACTTTCTTTTTTATTTTTTGAAGTTCAAATGTCAAATATAATTGCATGCTTCCAAATATTAATATACATATGGTTTCAAAATACTAATATAGGTATGGTTTCTACTATTATTTCCAAATTTCAATTTTTTTTATTTTATTTTCCCATAATATTTTTGTTTCCATGAACAAGGAACATCACACATACTCAAAATATTGCAAAGCTTTTCATTTTATTGAAGTATGGACATATATGTATCAATAATTTCTTATTGTATCTCAATCATTTTTGCAAACAACATAAATGACATGAGTTATGCCACAAAATTGTTTCTTCAAACTAATAGTACAAAATAGAATAGTGGGCACAATGATGCTTGGAGATCATTTTAATTGAGGAAGTGCCTTGTTTTTTACTTGTTAAAGATGATGAACCAATTATGGATTTCAGGAGAGCCATCTCAACCAATATTTCAATCCTTTTGCAAAGGAATATTGTATACAAATGGCACATTCATCCAAAAACATTTTCATAGAGATGCTAAGGTTAGCTTTCTTAAAAGGCATGCTCGACTCAATCGTCTAGATGAGAGAGATTTTCACAAGTACTTCCAGAACATTTATTGATACAACGATTCTATCTACAATCCGATTTTCGCTCATCTTCACAACAACTTACTGATAAATTTTGTTTCTCCCAAGTGTCGATGATATTATTTACCTCATATATACTTCATAATTTTCGTGTTCATAATTTGTTTCATTCCATTTTAAAAAAACCCCAATGAAATTGAACTCCTCTGCTATGTACCTTTTGCCTGCAAGGATTTCCATTGTTTTGGGACATTTACCTTAGTGTAACTTTATTCTTATATTTAAGCTCTTGCTACATTGTTTAGAAGATATATAGAAACTCAAATTTTGATTATATTTCATTGTCCATATATTTCGCTTCATTATTTCCTTCCACATTCCCCTTACTCCTCTTATTGGTGTTCCTTTCCGCCTCTCAGTGAAATTACTAGTTGTACATTCTGCAATATTTCAAAATTTTGATAAATAGAAATTGAATTTAATAGTTGACTTCACTAAAGAAAAGTCATTAGCTAGCTTTTTGGAAGGAAAGGAGGGAAGGGAGAAAGATGGGAGAGTATATCTCTTTATATACATCTCAATTTGACTTTCATCACGTATTTATTAGGGAAGAATAATGGAAAAGAAAAGGATGGATGTGAATACCAAATCTAGTGACAATGTGCTTGTCAATAAAAGATATTTATTAGATCTTCAAAATATTTCAAAATTTGTAATTGGCATAAAGATGACTAATTAAATATAACTCACATGACAATGAGTTATGATATAGGTTGTGGGTTGTGCCAGGTCATATTGAAAATATGCATTCTCTTCTATGACCACACGAATAAAAATGACAATGTTCATGACCTTCGTAACAACAAAATATTTATATCTTTGCATGGATACCAAACTAGAATATTGATTCACCAAAGTTGGCCTTCACACAAGTCTAATTACACTTAGGAAGGGGCACTTCCACCTCCTAAAACATAATAACCCTCATATGTCAAGATTGGTATGGGTTAGGAATGTTAGAAGCCTACTAATCACCCAGGCAATCTTGCATCACCAAAAACTAAATTATCAACCTATGTATTTGTTGGATAGTCAAAGGAAAACTTGAGCTAGAGCGAGCCAACCCATATGGACACTATTTGGTTGTTTTATTGGAATAGTACCAATGTGTTTCCACTACTTGATGGAGGTTGAAAACCCTGGAGCAGTATTCAAGGTTGCAATTTTCGAACCTTTACAAAAATGGTTTTTTCCCATGTCCAAAATGCATGAAACAAATGTAGAAGCACCATGTATGATGATGGTGGAATTGTGCTCTTTTGGCCTTTAGGAAAAAGTATTTCACACCACCAAAATTTTTTGAGTACTCTATGTTTATCAATGTTGGATCTTGTGCAAGGTGTAAGAAGGATTATGTAGTTATATGTGGTGTTGAAGAATGGACTATAGCTACATCAAGAAATACATGCACTAGGTGAAACCTTGGTCACTTCGTAGAGAGCATAGGTACTACGTAGAGCATGGGTTATCTTAGGTCTCAAATGAAACTATATATATCTTTGTGTGTGTGTGTGTGTTAAATGATTAATGTAAGAATAAACTTACAATTCGATTACAAATTAAGCTCTAAGATGTTTTTGGAGATGACCCATGGTGACACATCATCTTCCACGTGTTATTTGTATGGAACATTGACATGGAAAAATTGAGGAGACTTTCAGAGGGCCATATCTTTACGCCCAAATCTAGGGTTTGGATGAAATTTATACTATCGTCTTGATGTTTTTTCTTCTCACCTATTAACTAGAGTAATTTTGATTCATACTTGATCAATTGAAGACCAAATTTTAGAAATTCGAAAGTTCCATATGACTTTACCTAATGATCATGAAGACACAACAAGTATTGAATAATTTGGAATTAGTTTAGGATGTTGCAATTATTCTTACACGAGGCCAATAGGGATAATTTCTCATTTCGATAGTATGAAAATAAAGGAATGCCAAAAGGAAGGAAATTTGAAGTGGTCATCCTTTAAATGGATAACCTTATGTGCTTTACAGAATAAAAATATAGATAATTGGACACGAATTACTGGCCACTGAATTAACATGATCACTAGGCAATGAGAAGACATCCAAAAACTACATTATACATAAGGTTCCATGTCTATTTCTACTTCATACACAAATAGCACAAGGAGCTCATTTCCTTATAAATTGTTATAAATTCCCTCCCAAAATTCATGTGGGATACAGTGTTGGATTTATAAATCAAAGGCCAAGATTCATGTGGAGCAGATCAACAATTACTAAGTCGCTATATTTTAGACATTGTAGCTTGAGTTCCCATTGTCCAAATTGGGAAAATGAGATCTCGTTGGAAATCTAGAGACGTAAATAACATCTTAGAAATGGTTTCCATGGCTTGAATGACATCTATTATGCTCAAAAAATTAAAATACAATTTGCATTTTTCTAACTTGGGTAGCAAATTATTTTTTTTAATGGTTAAAAAAAAGGGATTTATGAATGTATAAAGTGGAACCTAGTTGAAGGCATAGATATCAAAATTTCATATTTACCAAAGGAATTATAATTTAGTTAGCGCAAAGGGGGTAAATCTCTAACCATAAATAAATTCCAAATAGATGAAGAGAATATTATAAAGAAGATGTGAGGAACATTCAAAAATAGAGAGAGGACCCAATTTTGGTATGGTAATTAACCTCCTAATTGACTCATATAATATATTGTTCCTAGTTAGAAGTCACCCATGCTTTCATTTCGAAGTCATTTTGAATGATAAGAGCCAATTTCCAACTATTCTACTTTTTTCTCTTCTAGGTCTTTTCATCTAAATTATCTACGAGGTCCCAATTCAATCCACTTTGGACAATGCATTTTAATTTTCTAAACATCATAATCTCTTTTTACATATTTGTATATTTGAGGTTCCACAAAGAACACCTAGTAACATATAGCTACCGTGATTTCAAACTTTGATTTTACACTGAAATTTCAAATGCACACTTTCTTTTGATCCCTATTAGTCTGAATGGAATCTTCATTTTAAGTTTTTTACACTTATGGTTCATTTTATTTCATTTGATTCAATGCCATGGTGTGTTTTACTCACTGTTATGCTAGAAACCAATCTTCTCACAACCTTTACTCTTTAAAAAATGTTATGATGTGAATATCATTGTTAATACCATTTAAATGAGAAGAGTCCTTTTATTTTTCATACGTAAATATTGTAGATAAAGTATTTTTCAGACATATTTATTCCCTTTTCTTTTTTGTGAATGAGATGATGTACTCTAAAAGTAAATTTTTAAAGCTTCTATGTGAAAGATTTATTGGAAGATTTGTTGGGATTTTCCCTTTAGCACTTACCCGCTACATATACATATACATATACATATACCTTGTAATTCAATTTCTTATATTTCTGAATAATTCTAAATCTATTGATATAAAACATATTAGTACAAAACTGCCACTGCTTCAGCTGAGAGAACCTGAAAGCATGGCTTGATAGTCATGAAAATCATGAGTTTGGACTACCCACCGAGGGGAAACCAGTCCCAGAGAGATATTTCTTGCCGCCCTCACAGGGGAAACCGGCATTAGAGTCAAATAGTTTAACAGAAAAACATGTGAAAAGACAATCTGCTCTTTCAGCAGAGGATGATTGAACATGAAAACAAAAATCAACCTAAGAAACCTGGGCTAAGGAGTCGTGTTCCGCTGAAGGCAGTCCTGGCTACTTATCATTGACTGGAGAGGGAGGCTCCTCCTCGATTCTACGTCGGTATTCTTCATTGCTTCCTTCATCATCTGCAGTAGGAGCCGCGGTGGCTTTGCCAGTGTTCTCCTTCATCTGTTCCTGAAACTTGTTTTCGCGGGCAATCTTCATCTACGCCATGGAATCCTTGGTTTCTTCTGCATGCATAGGGGCAGGAGCAGTAGAGGGAGAGGGGATAGCGACAGAAGGCGGGTTGGGGCAAGCGGCCTCCTCCCTCAAGGTGACAGTGATATAGGCTATAATAACAGGCATATTCATTGTGCAGTCAAAGTGAAATTCCGCACGTTAGGAGGACTGGCGAAGGGGAGAGAAGGCAGGTGGAGAAGGAACATGGGAGGCGACCGTATGGAAAACAGGAGGCGTAGGAGGAGGCGCAGGCTAATGCACAGGGGAAGGTACATGAGGAGGCGGAGAGCACGGGAAGGAGTGAGCTTGCTCACCGTAGCGAATTCTGCCTCTTCGGCTTCGAGTTTCCGGGACATGATCACACGAGAAGTCTTCTGACGTGGAATCCATGTTGGGGGAGGACTAGGATCGAATGGCTCGGCCACAAATTATCCCTCGTCGACATTGCATTATGTGGCGAAGCCTGGGCATGGTGGCAGAGATGCGCACACGGCGTCGCTTGAGGGATGGGCGGGTGAGATGCTACACAGAGGGACTGGGCGAGGAGGGCTGAAAACGGGGCAGGGATTTCGAGCAGCAGATATTGCTCTGAGAGAAATGGAACTCCGGAATCGTTTCTAGAAAATAGAAGAGCAGACAGCACCTACTATTTTGCGTTCGAGCACTTGGCTCGGCGCAGACAGGCGGGCATGAGCTTCGCTGCGGAGCTATGGACCTGCAAACAGAATGTTTTTCAAAACTGAAGTCAAAATCCATTAAGAGCTAGAGGGAATGCTCAGGGCGGCGGCAGAGTGAATTGAAGGCGTCGAGGTAGTTCAGGGTGGTGAGAGTAATGGCGTAGTTAATGCTACTGTGGGTGGCCATATGGCCAACCCACGTTGCCGCCATCGGGATGCGTCGCGGGACGGGCGTCCCATCAAGCCCGGTTGTCATCTGCATCCGGAAGAATAATCATCATATATTAATAGAGGAGCACCACCTTAATAAAAAATGAGAAGAGTCTTTCTTGTTTCCCACAATATTTTCTCTCAATGTTGGTCATTTTCCCTTAACAGAAAAAGTGATAAACATGTTGGAAAGTTCATGATCAGTAGAAGACAATGACAGCCTTGCAAGAGGGTTTGAGGTGAATGAAAGAAGTTAAATTTTTATAACCCCACCCCCTTAAGGTGACCTAGGGAGTTGGGAATGTTATATTATGTTGGAGTAATGGGGGCTAATGTGGCATCTACTTGTGTGATGGTGGTCGAGTAAGTCAACTTTTGGGAGGCATAACATTCACATATAAGCTCTAATTGAGGCAATTTACACATTGTTAGAAAGGTCTTGGTATGTAGATAAACCTCAAGGGTGTATGCATAAGTTTTGGAAAATGAAACACCAAAAAACATCATTTAATGCCTCAAGTTTTCCATGGAAGGTTCCAGACAACAATTTTCCAAACTAGGACCTACTGCTAAAATATCCCTACAACCTAATTCCTCCATTTTTTTTCACCCAAAAAAATAGTAAGATAAATGAAAAATAGTATGATGATCCAATTTGGATCATTGGAGCTTATCCAAGCACTTTGGTTTTTGGAATAAGGTTGATAATTTTACCAATCCTCCTCCTCCTCCTCTTTCTTTTAGCATAGGCATTTCACTAGTCTGATGAACATAAGTAAGGGTAAGCATTCAAGAGTTGTGAACTAGGTCCAATCGATTAAATTTAACTATGGAAAGCTAAATGAGAAAGCAATAATGCATCAACTTGAATATGTAATGGTAATTGAGTAACCAATGCCATAAACAAGGAATACGGCACTAGAAGAAGCAACAAGTAGGATGCCTTTGTTAAATTTTCATGTCTTATAAGGTTATTAAACAACTTACTTTATTTTGTAGAATTTACACTTCTTAAAAGAACTGGGTTATTTTGCTTCTAGACATTATAAAAACTAGTTTTTGATCCATAGGTAAACTAGATATTAGTTATTGTTGAACATTTTTTAGGCATTTTGGATGTAATCTCTTTGAAACTCACTATAATCATTTCAGTTAATATAAATCTACTAGTTATTGTTAATATGTGTGTGTGTGTGTGTGTGTGTGTGTGTGTGTTAATGTTGATTGGCGAAGAGTTACATATTTTCACTAATGTTGTACATCAATGCTATCCAGTTTCCATTATAATTTAGACTTGAATAATATATATTAGGTCTCCACCCCTCATATTCACAGTGGAGAGGGATATTGCACACACAAATGTAATCTCTAGTTGTATAATATTCACTTTCAATTGTGACCATGTTTATATGGAGTTGGGCATCTATAAACCCACTCACTTATGTGTCTTATTTAAGGCCAACTTATATACAAGCTAGGTATATAGAAACCCACTAGGTTTCCACTAACAGATGTATTCAAGCGAGGGAAAATTTTAAGGATCCATTCCAACAATATGAATATGGATGAATTTTACTAATCCTTAAAATAGAAATTACAAAATGTTTGGATATATATATATATATGGATTTTATAAATTTCCTAAAAATAAAATAATTTTTTAAAAATAAAATAATTTTATTAGTGAATTGTTTTAGGAAATTTATAAATTGTCAAATCTATTTTTGGGAAAAAGCATGGAAAATTAGTTCAATGGTGAAATTTAATGCCTAAAATGATTGAGCTAGCTATATTCAAGGGAGGTATCCATGAACTAATTCCCATCTATATTAAAGTCAATATCTATAAATCCACTAATATCATTTGGGCTCTCTCAATTGTATGCAAGTTGTGTATCTATAAATGCTTTTCATATGACATAGCACAATACAATTTGTCACGGCGAGGTGGCTAAAACCCTAACCGCCTTGGCCCCCTGGTATCATGCCTCTTGGACATATGGGCCCGAGTGTTTTCTTCCATAGACGAAGCAAGAGTTGTTGTCTTTTGTTGGTTTCTCTCTACACAAATTTTTTGATGTGTGTTTCGTTGCCGAGTTCATATCTTTTGCACTGGTGTTGGGGATTTGCTTATTTTTATTCACTAGTAGAAAATGAAAAATTAGTGGCTAGGTGACTAAAAAATTTAGTCACCGTAACTTTTCCAAGTGAAATATTACAAAAAATAAGCAATATTAAGTGACCCAACTAAAAATGACTAACATAAAAGGCTAATTTAGTCCCAAGTTAAAATATATAACTAGCTAATAAGTAATAGAACTAAAGATGACTAGCATGTACAAAAATTTAGTCTAGGAAAAAAAATATGACTACCTAACAAGTAATACAATAATATGAATCAGTTGTTTATGTTAGTCATTCTATTGGTCACAAAAAGTTAATCTTGAGATTACTCTTGTTCACTAATAATTAAGGTCCCACTTTTTTTTACTTGTAGCCAAATTAGCTTTTGAATTGACAACATGGTTATGATTTTCAAGAATGTGGAACCATTGCACTATTTCAAATGTGCCACAAGTATTTCTTATATTTTTTCAAAATGGAGTCTAGACAAAATTCAGATGGAAGAGTGTTCGAAAGCATGTGTTTTACGAGGATGCTTGAGCCCCCAATGATAATTGGTTTACTAATTTATGGATTGGTGGCAAGAGTGAGTTATCACAGTCAATTGTAAGCTTGCGATATTTTGTTAGTGATGAATTTGATACACCATTCATAGATATAAACGATTGTCCCATTAGGTTATAAATAGCCCCTCCTTCACCTACCACCTTGTTTTTAAATGATGTTTCTAAATTATCATCAAACTATATTTTTAGTATAATGTACTTTCAAGTAGACAATGATAAGATATACATCAAGCCTCAAGACCTTGTAAAGGCTTGAAGCCATTACAAGAATATACTTAATATGAGCTCAACATGTCAGTTGTGAGAATAAAACCTAGTTGGAGGGATTGAAAATAATTTCTTCTATCCCAACCCTATATAACCTAATGATTCATTAAACCACTTTCCATAAAACATAATAATGAAAATAAAGAAAAAAAATTAATTCTATAAAATAAGAGAATAATTTTGATTCATCCCCAAATTTATATCCATAGTTTAAAGAGTTTATTTTTTATTTTGGCAGGTAAGTTTGGTTGACAATATTGGGGATTTTGGTAGGAATTTTTCTTAACAAATATAGGTTTTCAAATTTAATTTTGAATGCAACAACTCAAATCCCTCCCCCCTCCCTCACACGTTTAATGTATCACGTAGCAAGAGAAGCAGGCAAGAAGGGTTTTACAACGAGGATAGTCACTGAGATCATGAAGCATATGTAAATAGTTATTCTATTATTATCATTGTGTTGTATTTTGGGGGTGAACTTTGTGGTAACCTCAGTGCAAAAGGGCTCTGAATAGTTTATTTCGGTTTCTCATGGATGGAATCATGAAACCTTAGGGTTATAGGGTTGTATAGGATGTTTTCGGACCAATGGATTTTGAAGTTTCTAATATTTGTAATGAAAAGTTTGATGTGGAATTTTACAAGTTTTTAACCTTTAGGTTTCCATAGACCTAGGAAATAATTTGGGGAAAATATTAATATTTAATATACTTATCTATTCTTTCTAGGAAAGTGATATTTTATGTTTTGGGAGCATTAGAGAATTGGAAAATTTACCAGTAATTTCATTACAAAGGATTCATTTTATTCAGCAGGAGTGAGCAATTACTTAGACAAAATTCTTACTCGGCTTTAACCCATAAGTAAGGATAATAAACAATGGATTAATAGCGATAAAAGGAGGGTTTACTTTGGTAGAGAATTCACGGGTTCAAATTCTCTCCCTGATTGGTTAAGCCATCCATGTGTGATGGCCATCGATGAAGCTGGTAAAGGCCTTGTTTTAGGTTAAACTCACCTTTGTTGATAACTATTTATATTTGCAATAGTTTACCACATGAAATTTGGCCTAATTAGTTTTTGTTATTCTTAGGTATGTGCACATTTAGTTAACTATGTACATCGTGATATAATGACATTATTTTGACTTGTTACAGAGAATGCACACACTTATTGGTCAACATCCACCTAAATGTAAGAGGAAATGGGTTGAGATTTGTTCATGAGAAGTATTCAATTCCATCTTTTGGTTGTGTTGTTTTCTTAGGCCCTGTCAACTTACCTAGTGACAATAGTTGCATCTCCAACAAATATATTGTCATTACTATTGGTGATAGCATAAATTTATGTGCAAAAGAAAGTAGATTAAAATCACCTAGCCAACTAAAAATAAGGAGAACCTGGAACACAATCATTGATTGTGATGCTAGCAAGGAAATTTGAGGTTTGTCTCAACATTAGAAGTCATACTATTTCATTGATACCTTTTTTGTGTCTACTACATGTTCAAATGCACACATACATGGACCAAAGACTAACCCTCATCCACTCCCAATTACTAATGGATATTATAGCCTTAAGATAACTTTGTGTTTATTTATGACGAAAGTGAGATGAAATGATTAATAACCTTGATAACAATATTTCTATATGCACGCAGAAACTATTATGAGATTCTTCCTAGCATTGATGATGGAGACCTTGAAAATCAATTGGCAAATATGGAATATAATGAAGATAGATACAAATTTTACCAGAAGATTAAGATATGCTTCTCTATCAATGATAACGATTTTTGTGAATTGAAGGTAAAGTTTTATTTTCTTTAAGTAAAAATTAGTAGCACCATATTCCATACCATTGGCTACATACCTCCAAATTATATAAAAAGGAAGGTTGAAATCAGTGGGAAGATGAGGGAAGTCTTGATTGATTGGTTGAAAAAGGAAAAAATTTGTTCCAATTGATTTTAAGCTTAGGGTTTGGAAAAGGTTTATATGGGAAATTTATTAGGCTTGACTTCAAACTCTTAATATTTTTCAAGCGCATCTAAAATATGAACTAATTCCAGAGACATTTTATCTCACTCTAAATATCATTTATAGATACCTTTTTGTTGAGAATGTTACAAGGAGGAAATTATAGTTAGTAGGGATCGCTGCAATGCTTATAACTTGCAAATATGAAGAAATCTGGACTCCAAAGGTAGGATGACATATTGACATCCATAAGGAGAGGTATAAGTAAACCTTTAGCTTATGTGCCTAGTTAATAGTCTTTAGAAGACATGTTTTGGTTTTGAAAAGTACATATGCACTTGCACACACTCTCTATTGAACTATAATCCCTACTCCTAGCGAAATGTATATCATTTGTGCCAACATCAATACAAAATAATCAAAGATATTGCATAATTACTCACAAAATATTGACATAAATGTATCGGCTCATACTTGGCTATAGGTCAATTACTTGGTCTGCCTCTTGCCAAAATTACACACATCATAACAAATAGTGGCCATGGTGATCAACTCTAATTGATATCCTCTCTTTTTTCATTGGATTGCGACATAGTCTCCAAAGACAAAAATTAATTAATAAATTGATGATAATACTATGCATGAGCATACAATATTGAATCAATTGAAATCCAATCTTACATTTCCCACTGTGTATGTATTCCTTGTTAGGTTTCTAAAGGCATTTGGTTCTGACAAAGTGGTATAGATCTACAACCTATCACTTCTTTGTAATGTTGGAACAATCCTCTGCTACAATGATTAATATTCTTTCAAAATGCTTTGGAAATTTAGCATTATTCTTGTTTAAATTCTTGTCCTAAAATCATATGCTTCACTTATAAACCTTAAAATTTATCATCAAAATACTTCAAATGGAAAAGCTGACATTATTCTTGGTTTAGTTGTGTTTTCTTCATTACATGATAATCAAATACAGTCCATCTATGCTTCTTCTTGTTGTTGTCTACACTGCTCAACGCATTCAAAAGAAGGATCATTGTTGGAGTAAAATACACATCCATCACATGGGCTACTTCGAAGCAAATCTCAAGTAATTCTTCTCGGTCTTAAGAAACCTCACTTTTAGTGAGTTTATCCTTCTAAAATTGCCTAGACATATTAATTGTCTTCAATAATTACAAGTACATGATTTGTAAATTATAATATCAAAATATAACTCATTAGCTACAACCAAAACATTTTGTATTGATCAACTATACGTTGGCACTAGTCCACTAATATTTTTTGTTAATTGTATCTAATACTAGATATAGTAAAAATTGACTAATGTGTAGACATCTAGTTAACTCTACTCATTGTGAAGTAATAACATATATTTGACTTTTTTCCAGGGAATGTCCACACTTCATGGTTAACTTCCACCTGAATGAAAAAAGAAATAAACTAAGACTTGTTTATGATAAGTATTCAACTCTATTTTTTGGTTGTGCTTTTCTTTTATGCCCCACCAACTTACTTGTTGATAATAGTTTCAACTCCAACAACTGATGACTGTGCACGCCATATTTACTTTAGAAATATTGATTGAAGGTTTCCCATTAATTTAAGTGGATGAAAACTTACATCTAGTGGTGTTTCTAACAGAGTTTTGGGTTGTGTTAGTGTAGATATATCTTGAAAATATTTCTGTAAATTTCTAGTTGAGTGCTTTTAATACATTGAAAATATCATTTAATATTGAATGATTATGTTACACTAGTAGGATGAATGGTATATGTTTTGAATTACCCCTTCTGAACTGACATAGTCTTGTAGCACATATTTATATTTCTGAATGTCCAAGCTGGCTTTATTTATAGATCAGGTGAACTTTAAAAAAAATTCTCCTTGAAGAGGGACAAATTTGTCTGCCATTAGATGATAAAAATTCGTACAAGTAATTAGGGGGCATACATTGAAGGAAGATCCCTAACCATTTTAGTTAAACATATAATGTAATATAGTGACATCTAGTAGCAAGGTATTCCACATTAACATGGCCTTTCACAACTTTTTATAAAGTCTCCCTTAACCAGACAACCCTTTTTAATTAATTAATTGTTGAAATAGTACAACTTCCAATGTTGAGAGAGACCTCTCTTTGGAAACCACCAAAATTTGGGTGGCTTCCATTAGGTGAAAAAAGCATATTATGTGCCATATCCTCTATACTAAATTAATGGATTACGCCTGAATATCCAGAAAATTTGTATGCATCCCTCCTCACCATCAACATTTGGAATAATTCTAAGAATCACACATTCAAGGGTCAAATCCCTTTCTGGAAAAGGCCACTCATACCCAGTGGTTCTCCTAGATATATATTTATGATACCATATCTGAGACAGGAATACACTTAGAGGAGATAATATATGTAGAATCTCCTTAGGGGCCTACCTATGAATAATTTCCAAATATTATGGTGGCATGTATTCTACTTCTTGTAAATGAGAAGGGAAACCAAAATGAAAGCAAGAACATCCCATCCTCCCCTGTCATGGTGCATCAAAATTACAATATGTTGGCCCTCCAATATCATATATCTCTCACCCGACCTTAAAAAAATGATGGACCATCTCCATAGGAAGAAAAGGGAAACCCTCAAACTGCCTGGGGTATTCCATGACAATCATCATGTTGTACTATGACAAAAATTTTGTCACTTATTTTTAATCTATAAGCATTGCAGTGATCCCTACTAATTGTAATTTCATTCTTGTAATAGTCTCTACTGAAAATTATATATTAATGATGTTTAGAGTGTGATACAATGTCTCTTGCATTAGTTCATATTTTAGATGCACCTAAAAAATATAAATATTTTGAAGTCAAGCCTAAGAAATAGCCCATACTAAATCCTCTTTTAAACCCTAAGCTTAAAAGAAATTGAAACTAGCATATGAACATATTGTTACATGCTTTATCAACCAACAAATCAAGACTTTCCTCATCTTCTCATTATTTCAACCTGCCTTTTCATATAATATGGAGGTATGGAGCTAATGGTCTGGAATATGGTGCTACCACTTTTTACTTAAAGAAAATAAATATTTACCTTCAATTCACAAAAGACTACTATCATTCACAGAGATACATACCTCAATCTTATGGTAAAATTTGTATATATCTTCAACATATTCCACAACTACCAATTTGTTTTTCAAGGTCTCCATCATCAATGCTAGGAAGTATCTCATAAGAGTCCTTGCATGCATCTTGAAATACCCTTATCAATATTATTCATCATTTTCATCTCACTTTCGTAACAAATAAACACAAAGTTATATTAAGGCTATAATACCCACTAGCAATTGGGTGTGTATGAGGGTTCCTTTGGTATTTGTATGTGTGTTTTTGAACTTGTGGTAGACAAAAAAGTATTAGTGAAATAGTACAAATTCCAATGTTAAGATAAAACTCACTTTGCATTGCTAGCATTACAATCAGTTATTGTGTTGCAGGTTTCATTGTTTTTAGTTGGCTAGGTGATTTCAATCCACTTTCTTTTGCACATAAATTTACGCTATCACCAATAGTAATGATAGTATATTTTATGGAGCTACAATTGTTGTCAACAGGTAAGATGGAATGGCCTAGGAAAGCAACACAACCAAAAGATGGAATTGAATATTTCTTATGGAAACTCTCATCCCATTTCCTTTTTCATTTAGGTGGATGTTGACCATCAAGTGTGTGCATTCCCTATAAAAATTCAAATGAATTTCATTATCTCACAATTTATAGAGTTAACTGAATGTGCACACACTCCAAAAATTTCAATGTGCACATTAACCAATATTTATCATATCTTGTATTAGATACAATCCAAAAACAATGTGAGACAATTAGTGCCAACATACACAAAACCAGGGAAAAAAGAATGTTGCCACTAATTATATTAGGGAAAAAAAGTGACTTAAGATACAATTGATGTTTATTTAAAGTCGCTATAAAATTGAGGAAAGGAATTGAAGAAATTCAAATTTTAAAGGATGGTAATTTAATTCAATTCAAGTCAAGAACCCACCATATATATATATATATAATGAAATTTGTCTTCATTGCCACAATATAATCGTTGACTTTTAACTTGTACACCACAATGATGGTTTGGATGGAATTTAACTTTGGATAACTTTAATCAATTAGGTTCAATAAATCTACTAAAAATCTATTCATATTTATTTTCTTTCTTGTGATGGAGTCGAGAAAATGGAGTGGTAAAGAATCTCCAGTGAAGTAGTCCATATAAAACAAATTGAGTCCATAAATGGGCCTAGTAAAGAATCACCCATGAAGCAGTCCATATACAACAAAGTACACTCAATCAATACAATTTTAATAAAAAAAAAATTTCACTCCAATACAAAATCAAATAGAGACAAAAGAGAACACTACAAGGAAAAGACCCTCTAGCGGAGGTTATAAAGGAGGTTTTTAGTGTTATAAAACTGGCCAAAATTGTCAAAAAAACATTTTCTACAACATCCATTTTCAGTAACGGAGGTTTTGGTGGAGCTTCTAACAAAATTTCAACACAACTAAAAGAACTGGGTGGCCAGAGGTTATTACGAATATTTTTTTCATCGGTGCGCTACTCAGGTGTCAACGCACCAGTGCGTGTCATCTAGATAGACGGCCCGGGGTGGTCTAAGGTGCATGCCCCCGGTCGTAAAGGTATAAAACTGCACCCAATGCACTGTAGGTGATACAACGCAACGGGCCATTCTAATTGGTATTGGGATTTCTGCAGTGCCCATAGGTCGTATCAACGCATCGGTTCATAGTATTATAGAAACACACCGGTGTGCAGTATCACACAAATGCACCGATTGTTCTAATTCGTGTTGGTATTTGTGCGGTGCCCATAGGTCGTACAAACGCACCGGTGAGTAGTCTCACATAAACGCTCCAGTGCGCAGTATCGCACAAACGCACCAATTGTTCTAATTTATATTGGTATTTGTGTGGTGCCCATAGTTCGTACAAATGCATTGGTGAGTAGTCTCACATAAACGCACCGGTGCGCAGTATCTCACAAATGCACTGATTTTTCTAATTTGTATTGGTATTTGTGTGGTGCACATAGGTCCTACAAACGCACCGGTGAGTCATCTCACATAAACGCACCGGTGCGCAGTATCGCACAAACGCACCGATTTTCTAATTCGTATTGGTATTTGTGCAATGCCCATAGGTCGTAGAAACACAACTATCATACAAACGCACCGGTGTTCATTTTGTATTTTTTAGAAACATTGACCTGTGACAGTGCAATTATTTTGATTTTTTTAAATTCATTATTCATCAAAAGTCGACACATATCTTATAACAGTATTCATATGAATTAAATTTTTATTAATGCATTTGAATGTGATGTTTGGATTAATTTGTTATATCATATCCTAATTATTGTGATTTTTTTAAAATTCATTATTCATGAAAAGACGACACATATCTTATAACAGTATTCATATCAATTAAATTTTTATTAGTGCATTTGAATGTGATGTTTGGATTAATTTGTTATATCATATCATCAGATTTCACATCTCTTCATTTTAATATTTAATCATCCATAAATTTAATCAGTGGTGTTACATTTCACAGCGACAAGGGAGAAGTCAATTAAGACAACCTTTTTCATACAAAATGGGACAGTTATTGGTATCCCTTTGTCTTTCAATTGGGACACTATATCCATTACATTAAACAAAATGTCTGATTTCACAAACAAATATTTCAAAAAATACAACACATTGCTTTGATATCCAAACATAATGATCATCATTCTTCGCTTGAACTGATGTCACTGCTCGAGCTACTTCCATGACTTGGGTTATTTTGAGGAATTTTTTGTTCACGGTGTTGATTGTTTTCTTCTTCTTCACCTTCTATCTACAAACATAAAAATAAATTGTAATGAGTGTATATACATTGGTGAGAATAATGAAAATTGCAATATTAAATAATATACATCATTGTAAATTGAAAAGAAATGACGTACCATAGCAATAACTGACTCATGAACTATACACATTCTTTCAAAACCTAATTTCATGCCATCTTTCAAGATTTCATCTGTCGCCACAGTTCCATACTTTGTTTCCTGCAAGTTTATACCCCATAACAAATCATATGTTTAATATAAAAGATTTTTTTGTTCCATTAATTATAGATGGAGCTAAGTAAAACAAGATCAATAGATGCTTACAAATTCCACAATTAATTTCTGAAATGTCAACATATACTCATAACCCATATTTAACCCAATGTCAATCAATTCGTTTGATGATTCTTCTTTGTATGTTAGCACCTATTTTAAGACAGTCAATGATGACTGTTGTAAAACAACTTAAAATATACAAAAATAAAATCTAGTTAATTTGTTATAAGGAAGTAACAATTACTCAAAAACTTAGATATCAACCCTTTTCTTCCTTGTCGTCATGTTTTATGTGTTGAATGGATTCCATTTTCTTTTCTTTTCTGCAAGAAAATACTTGAAAATTAGTATTTAATGCTAATTTGTTTATTTATTGTACCTAATGATTGAAAAAATCAATGATTACATATTACATTTGAAGCATGTTGTTGTTGAGATGGCTCCTCCTATGATGCAATTTTGTACATTTCTTTGACCACCTCCTTGTACACCTTTTTGGACATTCCTACTGGCATATTTCTGATATCAACTCGTTCATCTTTTGAGATTTTCATAGTCTTCCTGAAAATGTAACATGACAATAAACTATTTAATTTTTATATTGATATATGAAAAGTAAGTATAACAAAAGTGATATTTATAAATGATGTATTTATAAATAATTCTAGAAAAACATTTAAAGGAATATTACTTTTTCATTCCTTCTTTTTTGTTGTTGTACGTTTTTGCTACTAAAAGTCTAACATGTCTCATTGACCAATTCTCTGGAAGCTCTTCCTGTAGTTTAGATAAAATTTGGTTTTTGGAATCATTGGATTGATTGTTGTATTGTAAGTGGAAATAATGTCTATACATTCGTTCCACTAGATCCCTTAAACTTTGTAAAAAAAATTCCCCCTTTCATTAACCTCTAGCACCACTCTGGATGAGCTAAGAAGTAATTCATTCTCATTTGCATGTTCTATTTTTTTCTTTTCTTAGAACAACATTCATTTTCTGAGTTGTTGGTCCCTGTAGAACATTAAACATATAATGTGAATTAATAGATTGTTTGAAACATGTTATCTAATAATTTTAAGTATATTATTAATGAAAATTAAAAAAATAAACTAATATTAGATCGATAGTATTTTTTCATTCCTCTGATTCATCCTTTTGCAATTTTTCCATCAAGATTTTACACTCTTCTGGTCCTAGATCAGAAATAACCTTATCGACCTTTGTCATTTTGTGGCTCTGCATGATACACAGTAAACAATACATATTAGTTAAACTTACATATAGTTCAAAAATAGTATTTTTTGTAAAGAATTTACAAATAACTTGCCTTTTTTGCTTTTCTTGATGTGTTATCGATATTTTTGTTTTTTTTAATAGTTTAGACTAATCCTAATCTTTCCATTTTTTTCTCCTCCCATCCCACCCACGGGTTTCGAACTGGTGACCTTGCAGATGGAGTGCCTTAACAATGCACCCCATCACCGACTGCTCTACACCTCGTGGGCCATTATCAGTACTTTTGTTACTTGATCCCTTGTCATCCATTTTTTTATCAATATGAAACATGTACCATATTATTCATTAATACATTTTATAAATAAATCATTAACTTTTCACGTAAAAAAAAAATATATATATATATAAAGAAACCGGACATCAGTGCATCGTGTTCTTATAAACGCACCGCCAAAACAATATAAAACACCGTACGGTGCTCTATGTCAACAAGGAGCACACGTGCATTATATGTTAACCACTGCACCGATTAACACAGGAAAAATGATAAAAATCATCTAGTGTTAGAATTTGTAGCATATGGTGTTGTGGAGGGGGCGGTGTGACCTATTCTTATAAACGCCCCGCGCAAACAGGGGACCACCATATGGTGCTTTCTATCAACAAGGATACCCGGTGTGTTATATGTTACATGGTGTACCGATTAACACAAAATGAAAATAAATAAATAAATAAAATTCCAAACAGTACGTGCATGGTGCGCTATAATGAAATAGCGCACTAGTGCCCTATTTTACATATGGCGCACAATTTTTTTTTTTAATTTTTTTTAATTTTTTATCAAATAGTACGTGCGTGGTACGCTATGATAAGCCAATGCATCAGTGCGCTAGGTTACGCAGGGCGCACCGATTAAAATAATTTATTTATTTTTTAATTCACGCAAGGGTCGACATGGATTGGGATCCGACTATGCAAGTCATCCCGTGGGCTAGATGTCATAGGCATATATATATATATACAAATCCTATAAATCTAAAATTAAAAGCCCTAATTATGAAATCATAGAAACAGGAAGAAGCAAGGGCATAAACAAAAAGAATGAAGGGATTAAGGTAAAATGAATTTTTTTTTTATTTTTTTATTTTTTGAAGATGAACAAAAAATTTAATATTTTACTTACTGCATAAAAAATACTACAAAAAATGTAAAAAAAACAATAAAATTTAATCACGAGATCATTTGAAATTCTATGCTACAGGGTTTGGATCACCAGAGATTTGGAATTCTGATTGTCTGAATAGTTCTATTCGAGTGTATTTCACTGCTCCACAGTGTTCTCACACTCTCTTGCTCTAGGTATGTCTCGTGCAAATATCTGGCTGAAATTTTTTGCAAAAATAGTGAAATAATGAAAAGTGTTTGGTATTTAAAGAATTGTTTTATGAAATTAGATTTTCGAAAATATTTTTCCGCCCATTTTTCAATTTACCACTTTTTTTCACTTAAAAAAAAAAAGTTGTGCTTTTTTTATTTGCGGTTTTTCATCACCAATGCGTCAATTAATAACACGGCACTGGTGCGCAGTAACTAAAATGCACCGATGCGGTTATCTGTACATAAGCACCAATAACAATAAGTCCATTTTTAAGGCATCAGAATTACTTTTAGGTGTGTGCACTAAAATTTATTATTGATTTTGCTCAAATGTAGGGAGAAAATATCATAATTATATCGAATGGAAAATTCTTCAAAATCCATCTCGTTCCATAATATTTTTCAAAGTTCGTCGCAGAGTTCTCTGTATCCATCTCGAGACATAATATTTACTTTAGATTTTATTTCTATTTTCATTATCTAATTGAATTTGTGTTTTTTATCCATGTCAATCAACTTAATAAAATTTATAATGTATACAAATTTGCAGGTTCATGCAGATTTAGAATCGATTTTAGATGCACAAAATATTCAAACAACTCCAAAACGTCAGAAGCTCTTATCAGGAGCAGCATACCGCATGGCACTTTTGGTAGATGAAAATGGACATCCGCTTTGCCCTGCCAATTTTAACAATATTGCATCTTCTAGCCACAATCCTGGGACAATGATGGTAATAAAAATTGTTTGGTATATTAATGTAATTATTTCAATGCCAAACAAATTAATCATGCATTGTCAACGTTCTTACTAATTGATATCATAAATATTGTACTAATCATGTTCAAATAAATTTTTGAAATTATTAGGATTCTAGTGTTGATGAGCGACCTACCTACCATCTTCCATTGCACCCCACGACAATGTAAAATTGAGAGAAGGCTGAATTAAGAGAAAAAATCAGAGAGGAACGATACCAAGAATGGTTGAATCAACCACCGATTCAATTCCCGCTACGTCCAGATTCACCAATTATGAATGACTACAGCAATAGTAGTTCTTCACAAGTTAGCAATGGAGGAAATCAAATAGAGGTTGGTATGGATGATTACTTAAGGGATACGACTACCATGGAGACAATGTTGTTAGATGCATTCCAAAACGATGATCATCTAGGGGATGATGTTCATATCGCTGACACCTTTTTCGAAAGCCTTAAATTTACTTCCACCATCCCTCTCTTTGGACCTGGCGGTTAGTCAAAGTCTACCTAGTTGGGGACAATGATGTTACTGTACAACTTGAAAGCAAATTTTGGCTTGTCGAATGCATGTTTCTCGAAAATTTTTAGGTAAGTTACCATAAAGTCCTCCCTTATATAAATTTTAGAAATATAATCACACAATGAACATTACAAATGGTCAATTTATGAACATTAATAATTATCAGCATTAATATACATTTAATATTTTCCATGATCACCAACTACAGGTTATTCAAAGATAAGGTTCTTCCGAGTGATACTGCCTTGCCCGATAGCTGTGAAGAGGCAAATAAATTGCTGAAAATGTTGGGTGTTGAGTACATATCATATCATGCATGTCCAAATGATTATATTCTATATAGAGGAGAATATGCAAATAAAGATATATGTCTGAAATGTGGGCATGACATGTATCATAAATTTAAAAAGAAGGGTAAATAATGTGGTCCTCATTTTAATATATTGAGGCACATGCCTATAATCCCAAGGATTCAAAGGCTCTTTTGTTGCAAATAATTAGCTATGTTGCAGGGATGGCACGCCTCACACAAAAGTGAGTTGGGAGCTATGTGAATCCCAACTAATTCAATAGCCTTGAAGCATATAGAAGATACATGGACCGAAAAATTCAAGGATGAAGTACGAAGTCTACGACTCAGCATAGCCATGGATGGCGTCAACCCATATTCCCTCCAGAACACCAATTATTATGTTTGGCCTGTAGTAGTGATCAATAACAATATCCCCCCATGGTTGTCCGTGAAGAATGAACATCTTATGTTGGCTCGCATAGTCCCTAGTAGAAGACAAGTGAAGAATATGGATGTCTACTTACAACCATTGGTATATGAATTGAAGGAATTATGGGATGGGATAAATGTATACGATATATCAAGACCCATCATAGCAGAGAGGAGTTTTACGTTGTATGGCATATGTGCTTACACGACACATAATTCTTAGGAGTTTGCTCTAGCAAATTACATGTTTATTGATTTGTTTATATACGTAACAATATTCTTTCTCATATTAGTTATTTAATTTGTTGTAATTGTTCTAATCCTCATGATATCCTTTAATGTGCCATGCATATAAATTGCATAAAATAATATCACAGGTCTTGTAACAAAAGGGTATTTTGGATGTAAATGTTGTGGACCTTCTCTGAAAGCTAGATGGTCCAAGCACCTACGAAAGCCAGTGTATGACTGCTCCAGGGTATTCCTCCCAGAAGAACACCCTTACAGAAGAGGAGCATCCGCTTTCAATGGTAAACGTGAGAGAACCCAAAGGCCTCCAATAATGACACCAGCTGAATGGCTTAGAGCATATGAGAGAGAGAAGGAGAAGGAGTTCATATAAATGTTCGATTCAAATGGGGAGCCTATGTTCGATGATCCAGAATTCTTCAACACCTATGTCGAGAAATTGACCATTGGGATGAAAAGGAAATCTATCTTTTATTACCTCCCATATTGGGAGCATCTTAAGATTACCTTGCATATATTTAAAAATGTTGCATCTTCTTTGTGGAGGCACATATCATCGAAACAAAGTGACACATTGGCTGTTAGGAAAGATATTATTGCCTCAAAAACTAAAAAGAAACATTGGCCAAGATGATTAGAAAGTACAGGATCAAAGGCAAGCGTTGGTCCCTCTAATTCATGGTATTTCAAAGAAGGTGATGTCCCATGGATTTTTAAAAAGGTGATCTTTCTTTGGCAAAGGAAGTTAAATGGGTGTGAGGGTGCCATCTTCATACGGGTCTTCACTACGTCGCTACTTCACCATGGATGACCATTTTTCAGGGTTGAAATCGCATGACCATTTGAATCTTCTAAGAGTACGTATAATGTCAAAAGCATGATTTTATTATTTTTTGTACTAAGAAATTTTATCCCATGCAAGGATCATAAAACATAACTAATTTTCTATATTATTGCATGTGTTTATAACTTTACAGTGTCATTATCATTTGTTTGTATGTGGGTGTGTGAAACATGAATTCCCTCAAGACCTAGGACGTGCCATATCTAAATTATTTGCATTTGTGTGTTGGATCATGTCAAAGGAGATTCATGTGGCTAGCATTACACAGTGGCGTCAAGAGATAGTTAAGATTGTTTGTATGTTTGAGAAGGAATTGCCGATGAGTTTCATGGACTTGCAGGTTCATCTTCTAATCCACCTATTAGATGAGGTTGAATTAGTTGGGGTGGTTTCTTGTCGTTGGATGTTCTTCTTAGAGAGGTACATGAAGAAATTGAAAGGTTTTGTTCGAAAAAGGGCAAAATCCGAGGGGTCTATGGCAAAGAGGTACATATCGTATGAGTCTTTCTATCATGCCAGTTAGAACATCAAGCAGAATGCAAACAGACCAGGTACGGTGATTTGGGACAATGAAAGGGATGAAGACAAAAGAGAAGGGGAGTTGCTCTAAATGAATGGAAAAAAGCGCTTGAAAAAGAGTAAGCAACTTATAATTTTTCAAATTTACACAAAGTAAATATTCATTTTGAACTTCGAGATAATTTATATTTGGATCTCTATGTACTATTATATAATGTCAATTTGATTTCATCAGCGAATGTAGAAATTGAAGCAATCAATAAATTTGTTCTTTACAATTCTGAAGCGACACAACCGTGGGTCGCATTGCACGAACAAAAGAGGATGAAATGGGATAGTGACAGGAAAGAATTCAGACGGTTGAATGGTAGAAGTGTGCCTTATCCCGATCAATTAAAAGAAAATATGCCAAAAATATGCCCCAAAATTTGGGTTGTTGACCAAGTCAGAGAGAAATACGGTGCAACTGGTCGTTACCCGCGTGTTGAAGAGGATGCGCTAAACGTAGGGATTGGGCGCAGCAACTCAGTAATAATCTATTTAATTTATATGTACATTTGAAACTTAATAATGCACCTTTCAAATGTAATTACATCTAAATTTCATATTTTCACTGTTGGGTTATTATAAGACACATGACACTATGATTTTTTAACTTTTATATAGGTGCATTTGTTCCCATGTATGTGGGCATATGGACACCATTTTCGCACAAAAAATGCCAATGATGGACACATGACACAAGACTATGGAGTGGAAGTTGAGTTCGATCAATCTAGTCGATCAAGTCACCATGATCAAAACCTAGTACGAGGGACGTTAGGTTACATCGGAAATATACAATAGATCATTGAAGTGGATTTATTTTCTTTCCAATGTGTTATTTTTAGGTGCGAGTGGTGGGACACCTTTGATCAGAATAATGTAAAGGAATATCGTGATAGTAGGCTAATATGTATCAACTCTAGAAAGAGGTGGGATGAAGCTAAGGAGCCTTATGTTTTACCCAAAAATTGCAACCGGGTGTTTTTTTACCCATATGTGTTGGATAGGGATTGGTGGTTTGTATTGAGACATGACCCTAGATCAAAACATATTTTTGATAACAATAGTATTATCATGCTATGCGAGCTGGAAGATAATGAGGGTGATCATGAGAACTGAGAGTGATATGGTACATGTGTTATTTCATCAATATTTATACTTTTTAAGATGGGTTTTTATAAAGAAGAGGACTTAATTACCTTATAACTTATAAGACTCTCTTTTTCGAAACATTATAATATATATTTTGAATTAATTGGTAATTTGCATTGTGTTAATGTTCAAATCAGTATTTCACTTGATAATTTGCAATTATGTTGATCTCAAAAACAATGGCGTATTGTATAAAGTTCTTTTTTTTTTTATGTAAGATCATAATAAAATAATAATAATTCTAAAGTACATGAATTTATTTGCATTATTTTCTAAACTTCATTATATTACAAAAATTCATATTATTCTAGATTTATTATTTTACAATTATTTACAAATTTAAAATTTTTAATAAAATCATTTGACATTAAGACAATTAAAATTTTACAAATATTTTACGTACAATTACAATTTTACAATTTCACATACAATTACAATTACAATCCTTTCACAATAATACAATTATAATTTTACAAATATTTTACATACAATTTTACAATTTCACGTACAATTACAATTACAATCTTAGAATTTTACATACAATTACAATTATTACAATTTTAGAATTTTACATAAAATTTACAATTAAAATTACAATTTTACATATATACCATTACAATTACAATTTTAGAATTTTACATACAATTAGAATTACAATTATAATTTTACAATTTTACATATATAAAATTACAATTACAATCATTTCACAATAAATTAAATATTACAATTAAAATTAAAATTTTACAAATATTTTACATACAATTACAATTATAATTTTAGAATTTTACATACAATTACAATTACAATTACAATTTTACAATTTTACATATATACAATTACAATTACAATTTTACAAATATTTTACATACAATCAAAATTAAAATTTCAATTACAATCACGACATAACATTTAATAAATATCATGATTTAATAATAAAAATAAACATCACGATAATGATAACCATCGTACAAACATCGTATTCGACTAAAAAAAACATTCAAATTCGCTAAAGTCACTTAATCATCGTGATCATGATAATCTGATGAAACACAATTAGCATTGTATAACATCATCACAACACAAACATCAAATATACATCTCATGTCAAATAATTGCTATCACATACACATCTATCTGCAAGCTGCACATTAAATGAACATATCTAAAATGACCTAACAATATACACATCATGATGATCACCAACATGAAAATTAAGTATAACTGCAACATGAACATAAAATACATGGACAATATATATATATATATATATATATATATATATAATGTCAAAAATATACAACTGTAATATAATTGTCAAATATCAGCTGGTGGTACATCATCAATAGTAGTACTAGTCGAGGCCTGCTCAGTCAATGGTGCAGCCTCGACAAGCTCAGATACATGATGATCATCACGTGCCTGCTGATCTAGTGGTGCCTCATGTTGATCAAGATCAAATGTCGGCTGCTCATCATGATGACTCGACATGGTTGATGGTTTAGCCTGCTCAAGATCATGAGTATTGTTGGATGTTGCAAGCTGCTGACTCGACGTGGCCAATGGTCCAGCCTGCTCTCCATCATGACTATTGGTCAATGTTGTAGGTTGCTCATCTAAGGCGCGAGGTGAACAATGATCACTCCCCTGGTCGTGATCATCAGATGATGCGTTGCTGCTCGCGGACTGTCAACGTACTGCGTCTCGACCACGCATACATCGAAGGGCCCTCCTCAACCACGTAACTAAGCTCATATCTCCTACGACATGCCGCATCAAGGTGAACATTTCACGTGGAATGCCTCTCCACATTTGTACTATCTCTCTCATAGTGGCGGGCCTCACACCCACCTCTACAAACAGTGCACAAAGTTGGTCGCCCAACTCCATCCTCAATCTATTGTTGGGCCTACACCTAGCAAAAGGCGGTACCGACACACCATGAGGACCATGTCTTTCTGCATCGGCCTGATCCTCGACATCTGCCATATCCTGATCATCATCGGGATCTAAACCTGAATCATTTGGTGGTGCTGGCATCTCATCGCCATCAAATGACCCAATGTCTGCAAAATATATATAAGTACACAACAATAATTAGACAATTTCATTAAACGATTTAATAAAAGCAAGTTAAAGAACATGTTAGAATAAATTTAAATAAAATAGTAATATTACCTCTATCATCTGGCGGCTCATCATCTATGAAGAGGATGTTGGCACACCCTCGCCAATCCAAACCAGCATACGAATAGGGGACCAGAATGAAGGGATGCTCACCAACACTGGCTAACAACTCCAATGCATCATGCGATATCCTCGCAAAAAACTCTGAATCGCCCCTCTTGGGCATCATTTGTCCCCACATCTGCATTCGTACATGCAGCATCGGCCTACGAGGCTGTCGAATAAAAGTAGGCCTCGTCTCTGGAAACCTCTCAAAAAAATAAATAAAATAGCTCTAAAGCAAAAGGGAAGTTCACCCTCCCTTGTGCTTGAGCACGACATCTATCTAAAGCTATACAGAACAGTCACAAAAAAATGGCAAACCACCTCACAAGCCGTGGCTCCTGTAATAAATAATCAACATAAAATAGAAGTGGGCAACTAATGTGTTGCCCATTGCTGGTGGTGTGTGAAATGGTTGAAATCAGTAGTGAGATGCACCTCACCTCCTCTCCACCAAATGAAGCAATACATAACTGACCTCCAGAGACCTGAAAATCTGAAGGAGACAGTATATCCGCACTAATGTATCTCTGGGAGTACACCAACTAAATCCCTGTTGCATAGCCAACAGGGACCTCTGGGAATGAGGGAAAATCCACCCCTCTCCTCAATAGGCCAATAATGAAATAGATGTTCTCCTCAATGGGCGCGTACCACTGGTTAGGAACAACCAGGAAATCCTGTAGGTGGGCATTCCACTTGCGGATAAGATGTCACAAATACACACCACGACCCTTTAGGTATGTAGCCTCCTCATAGAACTTGAGGAGGCCTACCTGCCTTAAGAGCCCCTGGGTAGCTACTGTAATACAAGGAGGGTATGTATCTCTCTCCCTCTCTCATGCTTCCCACAGGCGAACCATGTTATACTGGTCCGCTTGTTGTTGATGTTGTTCCCTCTCCTTTCACGTCATTGAATGATTGACATATTAAATACAATTTTTTTTATTAAATGAGACATGTATTTAGGAATATACATATACAATTTTGTTTTTAAGAAAAAAAAAGCAGTTGTTGCACCACAAAAAACAGGCATGCACCAATAACAGTGCGTCTTTTTTTGTCGCGCACCAGAGGTGGTGCACTAGAAATTGTTTAGTGCACCAGAGGCGGTGTGCTGACGTTGTGCACCTGCAAATTTTCAGCGCACCGCCCTCCTGTATTTTTTACAAGTTCAACGGTGTGATGGTATAACAAACTACACCGTTGACTGTGTACCAATGTCAGGAGGGCAGTGCGTTGACCAAACTATATGCCCCGGGGTGTATAGTTTAGGAAGCGCACTGCCCTCTTGACATCACTACATAGTCAATGGTGCAGTCGTTTACCCGGCTGCACCGTTGACTATGTCGAATTGTCGAAATGCAGTGTACTAAGAAAATTACCCACCCCAGGGGAGGATATTTCTGTCAACGCACCGCATTCTCGCAATTCGACATGGTCAACAGTGCAGCCGAGTAACCGACCGCACTGCAATTTTTTTTAATTTTCAAAAAATCACGGTGTGTCGTTTCGGTACCTCCCCAAAACCGGTGCGGATACTGTTAACACCGGTCGCAGTGCGGCCTGTAAATTTACAGGCAGCGCCGTGAATCGGTGCGAGCCGAACGGCTCGAGCACACCACGCGGGAATTTTTTTTTTTAATAAGGTGAATTTAAGCTATTTTACAAAACTAATCCGCTAAAAGGTTTAAATATGGAAAAACAAGGAAAATACCTGTACATTTGGCCATCGAGGAGGCATATTGTCTATAGAATTTGCAAAACTAAATTTGCCCACCGTTTTGCAAAATTCAAAATGGAGATGGTGGGCAATGGACAGCAGTAGTGCGTGCAATGGGAGCACCGATGGCAGGGCGGCTCACACAAGGTAAAGTTGCACTGGAGCTTGAGAGCTCTGGAGCACTAAAAAGTGAAAAATGCAGATTTTAGGCCGTAATTTTTTTTATTTAACACTGTTCTAGTGCGCGGGTTTCATAGGCGCACCGATGTGGTTTCTTAAAACCACACTGGGATGTTTCAGTTTTGGCGCAGGTTTTTAGGATGCACCTATGCAAAATATTTGTAAAGCACAAGTGTGGTACAGTAATAAGACGCACTAGGCAGGTTTGTACCGAGTACACCGTGTCCCGGTGTGCCAATGTTTTGTGCACACTGGTGCTTTCTCTAGTTGAACGCACCGGTGCAGTTAAGGATGATAAATGCACTGGAATAAAAACATCTGCAAAAACCTCCACCCACCAACCTCCTCTAGTAACCTCCACTACAAACAGATGTTTGGGTATTTTTATAAGGGGTTCCTTAAAAACATCCGCTAGAGGGTCTTTTCCTTGTAGTGGAAGAAGCCCCATATGTGAGCACATTCACATGAAAATAGGAAGTACAATGAAGGGTTTGCAAGAGAAGATATATTTGACACCCCTTGAAGAATCCAAAGAGAATTATTGTTGTAAATGTTTGTTGTGAAAAGTGTTGTTTTAGTTATAGCATAATTTAGCTTTGAACGAGGGGTTGATAGCTGACTCTTTTGACATTACAATAGGTGATGTAGTTTCTTGTGGCAAATAGATGCAAAGGGCCAAGCAAAAGGGTGATCAAGCATGACTAGTAGCTTGAACCTCATCCATTTATTTGTTTTTGTTATGGTGGTTTTTAGACTTTACTATTTAAATGATGGTGTGTGTGATACAATGATTATATGATGTATAATTGTATTTAATTTTTATTTTGATATTTTTTTTAAGATGCTTTTTTTAACTATTAATCTCAACAATAGATCTACATGGTATTTTATGCCAAAAAAGGGTTGTTGAAGCATCCACTTCAAGCATGATTAAAATTGTGTGTGTTTGCAACCAAAGGTTCCCAAAAGTTTGAGATTGATTATGATCAATATCCCTTCACTTGTTGTATTAATGATTACGAGTGTATAAATTAATTTCTCTTGGTAACACAACAAGCTTGAATGCATACTACTATTTTTTGTCTTGTGATTTCCAAATATTGATGTTGACCCTTAATATGCTCAAGCCTAAATTTGTTGTCACTATTTTCATTACCAAATACTAATATTTAACAATTTTTTTTGTCTCAAATCAAAATATATTGTTGTTATTTTCATTTCTAGATATGAAGAACTAAGAATTGATGTCTAAACCATGTTGTAGGGATCAACATGTTGTGTTTTTACTTGTATGTTTATTTTTCTAGGGATAAGGATCCAGCGCTGAAATTTCACTGCTTCTTGATAATTAGCTTGAAATGGTTTAGAAAACCTTTAGAACATGTAACAAAATAACTCTTCATGCACTCCCGAAATCCATTTATATGTAGAAATACCATTGACATTAACCATCATGCACTATGATCTTAGCAGATTGGAGATCTTGGCACAAGCACAAATGTGCTTAGCCAAGTCAGATGAGTTGCTTCAAGCTGCTAAAACAGAAGTGTAACTTCATGCTAAAAGGGAGCATAAACAACTAGAATCAAAAGTTGAATCTTGTTTGTAGCGAGTAGAGATAAACAAGATGGCTCTTATAGAGGCAAAGAAAAAATGGAGGGTTTCTACCCAGGAGAGTATGGCACATTCGCTTCTACATCGAATGTTGCAGAAAAATAAAGATAAAGAGCGTATGGAAACACTTTATGCAAAAATATGTCAAAGAGTTGCAGTTTCATAGGAGAAGTGTTTGGGTATTTTAGAGGCTGGAAAATCTCGTACACATGCATTAGTTATGCATGCAAGAAAGGTTTCCAATTTTGTTTGCATTCAGAGGGAAATGGAGATTAAAATTTTGAAGGAGAAGTTGGAAAATATTTTGCAAAGGGTATGTGTATGGTGCATTTAATTTCAACAATTTTTTTCTTTTTAGTATCCTGTAGCTCATTTTTCCCAATTAAGACTTACATAGGAAAAAAATAAAAGTGCATAGCTTCTAAGGCAAAGATGAAGATGTGGAGGCATTCTTAATACTAATCATAAAAAATATCTATAAGCATGGGGACCATATCTCAAGAAAGTTGAACAGGTCATAGTCTAACTCATAAGGGAATTCAAATTTTAATTTTAGAAATGTTGATATATTGATGCAACATTATTTTTTGTTTTATGGACCTTACTGAGTTCTTATTTTATAGGGTTTGAAGGCAGTTCCAAAAGTCAATACACAAAACATATGCTTTAGCACAAGAGCTTACTGCATGTGAAATCAACCATTCCTCTGTTAATTCAGTTCCTTTTGAGCGTCATGCAGCTCACATACAGTCGACTTCCACATTACAGACTATGAAAGTGCTTCTAGCTTGCATTAAGAGTCAGTTTTCGGTGTCACAAGAAAGTTAGTCCCATGTTGCGTAGGTATATCATTTTCTTAAACAATTATCTCTAGGACACAAAAAAATGTCTTCAACCAGAAATATAGCTGCAAAGATGGTTGTTTCTCAAGTGTTTGTTAAAGGGACAAGTAGAGGTCAAAGTGTTGAACCAAAGGAATCGTTGTAGCTATCTAGTACGTGTCTTTTTGTGTGCCTATATTATTTTGGGTCATCCTAAGGCTCTCTTCATTGGTAGAGGAGATCGTGAAACTACACTTGTAGAAGCAATAGATAGGCTTATTCCAAAGTTTGAATTCTTAATCACTATTATATTATATGGGCCTTCTTCTAGCTCTCTGTCAAAAGCTTCTTCTCCAAACGCAGCAACTGACGATTGGGGTTCTAAAGAACCTCATATTTTAAGTCAACAATGACCATTTGCAGCCCACCTGGCTAAATTTGATGTTGCCTAGTGTTCTTACTTATAAAATAAACTAAAAAATAATAAAATTGCTATTATCATACTTTATAGATTTAATGTCAAAATACCATCTTTAATGTGCCCAACATTAAATTTGAATAATTGGAAAGTAAAAAATGAGTAGTTCCTTTCTTAATTTCAAGGAATTAAGAGGAGAAAAAAAATTGATTCTACGACTAATGGAAGCTCTTGTCTACCCCAATTTTGTTGCTTGCAAAGAGAAGGTGATTCATGTTTATGCTCTTGGTGATATAAACTACTCATAGGTGTGGAATTAGACTTGCATGTTTAACATTTTCTTGATCATTGATCTCAGTGTTGTTCTATAGATACAGATGTGGAGTTCAGGTCCTTGATGTTGGCTTAAATTAAGTTTTATTTAGGCAGAGTTAAATTCTATATTGGCTTGGAATTGTGAATCGTATTTTAGCTGAAGAAAAACAAATTGCTTAAAATGTCGGTATGGTGACTTCTTGAGCAAAAGGTGTTATCCTCTCTGATGATTTTTCTTTTTTGAATTTCAAGTTCTTTGAAATGGACTTTTAAATGATTTCCATTCACAGTACTCTCTGTTATTTGCAATTTTTGAAAGGTCTTCCCTAACACACCATCGAAATATTTACTTTTACTTCAGCATCCTTGCTTGGTGCCATAACTCTTGCAAAATATGAATCAAAGCACTTATATATATGAAGAATATTACTTTATTCTATATCCTATTCAATTTCGTGGTTCCTTTAATAAAAGTTTTTCTTGCATAATTTGATTACTATCTTCAACTTACTATGTAATATTCCGCTTCACATGGACTAATTTGCACAAAGCAAAGAAACCTGGTTTTTTTTCTCTACTATTATTTCATAATGAATGTCATTTCTAGATGCATAAGCCCAAATTTAGAGTGTCCAAAGTGAAATCCTTTTCACTTTATGCCTCGCTTTTACAACACACATCTTTTGGAATAAAGTTGCCTGATAAGAAGAATCCTAGTGTGGGTGTTCACATGGTTTATTATGGCTATGGAAATTGGCAAAGGCAATGGCTAAGGCTTTGGAAAGGAAAAGTAGCATTTATTGGCATTTATTTATGAAAATAATGGAAAATAGGAGAAAAGGGAGGTGAAAGGTCACAGGTTGCATGTGAGGAGGAAAATGAAAGAAAAATATGGAAAATGAAAAAAATGGACACCTCATTAATAAAAAGGCTTCTGAGGATCAGTTCATGGCTTTTGTTTAGTGCAATTTTGGAGGTATCATAATTATATCTCTCTCTCTCTCCCATACTCTTGGATACTTAGAGTTTTCTTGGAGCACTCTTGGAGAGTGTGACATACTTGGTGATTTGGAGCAAGAAGGCAAAGGAAGAGTACATAGGAAAGCACAAGAGGACATCGGGATCAACAGCTACAAAGGGTTTTTATTACAGGTATCGAGTTGCATGTATGTTTTCTTCACCGGTTTTGGCATGCATGGTGCATGCATGTGGTTTCTTAGTCATGATATATCATTGGCATGGAGGATTTCCTGGAATGATAGTGGATTTTCCTAGCCTTGCCATTTCTTGGATAGACATGGTGTTGTGGGTTCAGTTTCATTGTTTGTTTTCTGGTTGGTTTTCATGTTCTTGTAGTTGTGGGTATTCGTTCTTGGAAGCCTTGGTTGGACAAACTCTCTGGAAGTCCGACGAACAAATTTGGGTTGAGTTACTTCTCCTCGAAGCCTCGATTGTACAAACACTCTGGAAGTCCTAGGTGGGTTGAGTTACTAGTCCAGGAAGCCCTAGTTGCAAAAATTCTTTGGAAGACCTGTAACAGTTGGGGTTGAGTTACTAGTCCTGGAATCACTGGTTGGAACAAACACTCAGGAGCCCTAGAACAGCTTGGGTAGAGACCAATCTGTGATGGTTGTGATGTCTGGTTGTGCAGTGGAATCATTAGTTGAGGGTTGAGGTGGTTTTTCCTCTGGAAGCCCTAGTTTGGTTTTGATGTATTTGGTTCATGAGATCCTGCATTCATACTTGGAATATGGCATGGGGGTCACTGGTTGAAGAGAGATTTGGCTCATCCATGTCTATGGTCGGGTGGAACATGGAAATCCCAGACTTGGTTGCATTTTTCTTATGGAAATAAGATCTATTTTTCCCTTATTTTGATGGGTAAATATGCTTGTTATTCTACGATTTATATGGTGGTTATGTGCTTGTCATTTCTATTGCCTATATGTTGGTTATGATTGATTTTTATGATGGTGATGAAGTATGGCTCTCATCATGTTTTGATTTGTAATTGAATGAACAATGTATCTTTGCCTAAATAGACTATAATGTAGTTAATGTGATGTAGCAACAATGCTTCTTAGCAATTCTCAGATAAGTATGAGACCCCTATGCTCATATCTGTTGTTTACACCTGTAGATTACATATTTGTGATATGTTTGACGAAATGCATGTCATGGCTAGTAGGGGTCCAATCTAAGCCTTGTCATGGTTTTTCCAATACAGCATTATTTCATTGTTTTATTGCATTTTTTAACTTGTCATTGAGTTCTAGACAGTGGCTTGGGCTCCGGGCCTAAAAAAGGGCCTAAAATCCCATGGACGTAGGCATAGGTTTGGAAAATTTAGTCCCTGGACGCATCCATGCTTATGTCATGGGAGCGTCTAGAGCCTCCCAAATGCACCCATGCCTATATTGTGGGAGCGTTTGGGGGTTAATTGGGTTAATAACTCAATGGGACCCAAGGGCTAGTTACTTGAGTGGTTGGGATGGTTCCTGGGAGTCTTGTTGGTAATGTGAAAGGTCTGTATGATGTGTTTCCATCAATTCCACTTCCTTAAGGTCACCTAGGAGGTTGAATCTTATCATAGTAACCTCTTGTCACATGTTTACCCCGGTTGGTCGGTTACTTGGGAAGATGTGGGATGAGGGTGTTACACTAATTTACAGTATCTTATAACGCGACCAACATTTTGGTCATTAATTGGTTTTCTCGGGTGATCATATAGTAGTATATTTTGTTGTGTATTTGGTAATTAATTGTCGCAATTAATGAATAAATTTATGACCAAATTTATGACTAAATATACTATTGGGCGATAAAATTGAGATAACCAATTTATGACTGAGCTAAAAATGACTAAAATTTGGTCGTGTTATAAGATACTGTAAATTAGCTACTATTGGTCACGACTGAAAATTGCTCGTTTATATGCAAAATTTAGTCATTTTTTTAGTAACTAATTAGCCATTGTGTATTAGTGGTTATTGTCCAGCTTCCTCGTTGTTGTTGTCGGATCCCTATTTCTATTGTTGCTTCTCACAGGTTTCTTATGGTCATCGCTGACTCCATCCTGGGCTATATGGTCTGCCCTTTGTTGCTCGGGGTTTCTTCTTCTTGTCCATGCTTCTTGGATGTTGATGTTGGTCTATGGGTTTTCCTCAGGTTTTCATTAGGCATTGTGGCTCTGTGTTTCTATTGTGGTGCGGGTTGTTCTCATTTACGGAGTTCGTGGTCGTTGTTGCTTAGCTAACTTCCATGGTCATCCTCCTGCTTAACTTCAGATGTTGTCCCTTATATTAGTTGCAACCCTTTGGGGTGTTAACGGTGGGCTTTGGTGCCCTAAATGTTTTTTGTATCAAGGAATGTTTCATGGTCATTTATTTGTTGTTATGTTACATTGTAATGGTTATTTTCCCAATTTTGGGCTTTGTTTGATGCTCCCTTTAGTGTTATCCATCAGGCCTATGTAGGCCTAGGGTTTGTTGCCCGTTAGGCTTTACTTTTTTGAATGTTAAGAATTATTCCTTTTGTTGTGATGAAGAGGCACGTCAGAGCTTCCTCGGGCTTTACTTGTTGGTCAAAGTATCCTCCGACGTTATTTTTATTGCCAATCAAAGTAACTTTTGGCGTTGTTTCTTGTCAGTCATAGTATCTTCTGATGTTTCTATAGTTATGGGTAGCGGCCCATTTTTGGGCTATATTTGGTGCTCCCTATAGGGTACATTGATGGGCCTATGTGCCCTATTTCTTTTCTTTTTTACAGTTTGGTGGCATAGGGCTTGTTGTCCCTAGATTATCTGTATGTTTCTGAATATCGATCTTATATGATATGGGGAATATACTGGCACATATGCTATATACATGCTATATGTAAACATCTTTTTCTTTAATAGAAAGATGTTGATTTTTTTTAGTGAAAAAAAAATTATTTTCATATATTTTAACTATAACCAATTTATTAGTTCTAAATGAATATCCACAAATCCACTCACCGTTGCATCTTAACCATAAACACATTTGTATTTAAATTAAATATCATGCAATATTATCTTTTTCAACATACCATCTATTTCACATAAAAATATTGGACAAGTCAAAGGAATTGCCAGGAAAATGGTCGAAATTCGAGCAAAAAAAATTCAAAAAATCTATCATGTTTTTTACGGTAAAAATAGATTCAGCGCTATCAAAAACCTTTGAGACACCCAAAATCTTGAAGTTTGAGAGCTCTAACCTAAATTTACAAATAAATCTGCCAAATTTTATCAAAATCTTGCCATAATTCCATTAATTTTCAAAGCAAAAGAAAATTCACTCAAGACTATATCTATATCTATCCATCTCGCTAAGCAACATTCAATACTTTGAAGAATGGCACACAAACTATCAAATGATAATCCAAGAATAGTTACAGTGCCTACCACAACATTAAATACCGCATAACAAAACTCTCACTTATTCGAAAACAATTTTCTATGATATAAAAATTGACCAACCAACACTACGTGGCTTGTCTCTGGTTTCTTATGAGCCTGACTAAGAAAAGGGCTTTGACCTAAACATTATACAACATTTGGAATAAACAAATTATCAATAAAGTAAGATATATTCCCAACATTCGATACAATTCAGTTCTTACCTACGTATAGAGTATTTTATTTAAAAAAGAAAGTTGTATATTCTTAACTTTGCAGACAATCCAAAATGTCTCCTTACATTGGATTTAAAATATTTTTAGATTTGTGCCACTTTATTTTTTATTTGTAACCTTAAATTAATAAAAACAATATAAAATCAATCTTCAAACAGCATATTCTTTACGGTATATAAAATTAAACAAAACAATTGTTTATAATTATCAGTGTTCTTTATATTGTAATAAAATTAAACATGGTACTTCAAAGTATTCCGAAAAGTTGTTTAGTTATTATTTTAAAAGTTGTATATATAGAAACATCATTTTTAAATATTAATTAATTGATATTTATATTTATGTTTAATATTAATTAATTGATATTTATATTTATGTTTAATATTAATTAATTGATATTTATATTTATATTCAATATAATAGTTAATTTGAATTTTCATAAAGAATATGACCACTTTATTTGAAAGACCAAAATTTTTATCATTAAAAATTTATTTAAACATTTATGCATTAGGGTCGATAAAGAATATAAAGATCAAAATTTTATAATTAATAAAAAAAATATTAAAATTTTAAAGAAATTTGAGGGAATTGTTGAAATTTTTTATATTATAATTTATAATTATAAATATTTGGTTAAATTGATTTTTTTTTTTTTTAATTTGAGAATTTGTTCGATTTAATTAAAATATCAATAAAAAAATCGATTCATTTTAGGATACAAAAGAATTACATAGACATGAGACATCAAATATTAATGCATTGGTACTCTTACTTCATAAGAGTTTGAATTACAAGTAGATTTTGTAGATTTTGAATATAAAGGTGATTTTTTTTAAATATACTAATAAATATATTGGTGAATTGAATTATTTTGAGAAACAGATTCAAATCCCAATTCAAATTAGAATTTGGTAACTATAGAATTAAAATTAAAATTTGGTAACTAACTTAATAACTATGGTGTAATTTATAAAGTTTGAAAAATCTATAAAATTCAAATGATACCTAACTTAGTAATTATGGTCTAATTTGTAAAGTTTGAAAATAAAATTCATAATATTAATTTTTAAATTGGGTTATTTCATATCCTACCAAATTCAAATCAGAATTCCTATTTTAACTACGTAACTATAACCTAATTTATATAATTTAAATATTTTTATTTATATATTCAAAAATATATTTAAAAATAAAAATAACAAACCTTTCACAATCATTACCATATTTCCATAAATAAAATAAAAATAAAAACATAGTTAACTAGTCCCATTCAAATTCAATCACATGTTCACGTTTATAATGTTCAACCAAACCTTTTATTGAACGAAAACGAAATATTTAGTCGTGCAATAATGTCAACTATTCAACACAAGCCCACCAAACTCTTTTTCTTTCCTAAGTTCACATTCAATATGTCCCTCGCGTGTATTTTCTTTCCTAACAGTCAAATATTCATGTAAATAACGTGGATTTTTAAAATTTTAACATTTATTACACTACCAATAACATAAATAGCTTTTTTATTTTTTTATGTTAAATTAAATGTAAAGTGGAAACTTGTGGCTGCGCATTTTACCATATTTGGAGGAATATAAAGTGGGATGTCACTTACAACGCCAAATTTGGTACCACTAACATGTTACACATTATTATAGACTTTGGTAAGCAAGTGGAGATATGAGAGGGGAAGATTCAGTGGATATGGAATATTTGTATGTTCACCCAAAATAAATATTGAAATGGGATATGGGAGTTTATATTATGGATATAATTTTTAAGATATTAAATTTTATTTAGAGTTAGCGGTGTATTGTGAGGCTCAAATAATGGGTATGGTTTATTTTATTGAATCTAGTTTTTTCTTTGGGTCAGGTAGTCCAAGTGATTTTATTTTTTATTTGTTAGTTAATTTTGGTTGCAACTTTCATTAAAAAAAAATTAGAGGTGTTGGTTTTTATTATATGACTTATAATTTGAGTTCTTTGATGTTGTACCACCATGCCTTCTTCCCCACATCTTTATTCGTCTTTTCTTACTATCTTCATTGGTTACAAATGTTTCATCTCTCACTAATTCGGTGGGTAGTGATATCGAAATCCTCTTGGAAAACCCCGCATTTGACCTTGTTTCCCTTCTGATCCAACATGGACCTCGACTCACCTCCCCTACCATTAGTCCAAATTCCGACATGAACATTACCGTTTGTTGTAAGGCAAGCTAACATTTCCGAGGTTGGCCCATTATTACTCATATTCCCTTTCTAGATCTGATAAATCTTTTGGACATTTTTGTTCGAGCCACTACTAATTCCCTAGCCCTTAGAGCTTCTGCGGCCACTAACCATGCTCCATGATGAAGATTATTTCCTTAAATCTCAGGGGATTGGGGCACTCCCTAAAATTTCTTGTTGAAATGGCACCAAGAAATGGCACCCAACGAGGGTTTCTGATTAATTTTCCCTTAATTAAATTATGAGAAAAATTGTAATTTCATCTTATGACAACTTGTATTAGTTAACTGAGTCAGGAAGACTTAGTTAGCTTAGGAAATTTGAGTTGAGGGTCAGAAAGGAGGCATGTAGAGTTCTCCCATAATTGTAGGGGCTCCAGTTACAGTTATTTGTGAGTTCTAATTAGTTAACTCAATTAATTGAGTTAAAATCAGTTTAACTAGTTCTAACTGAGAGATGAGCTAGTGATAGGTCCAGTGAATTAAATCTGACTTAATTCACAAGTAGTGATCAATCAATTAACTGATAATTCACTATAAATAGTTATTGCATGTTAGTTCTAAGGAAGGCCCAGTTGAGTTTGAGGTTAAAGGGAAGATAACTATCAGTTGTATAATTAGAAAAATGTATAGGTAATGTATGAGGTCATCAGGAAGACTTGGATGAATTGCATAATCAATTCTTGGGAATTTTCTATTTAATAAGGCCGCAATTCCTCTAAGAATGCATGAGAAAGGTTGGTCAAACAGAGGCTGAGAATTCGTTAAGTATTTGATTGATTTTTCCTAGATCAAAGTGAAATAATCAACAAAGTGTAGAGGTTTCTCAGTGAGAGAAAAGCAATTATTGTTTAATTATATTGACTTTATACAATATACATATAGTGGGGTTTTAAGCAGTTGCTTTCCCCAGATAGATCTTGTGTTGTGTGATTGACTATTTCTTTCTCTTACTTGTTATGTGATTATGTGATCGTATTTGGTTTTCACAAATTGTAGAAGGATTCAGTATTTTGTTTTAGTACATTACAAGACCAGATTGAATTCCTTTAGATAAATTCTACATTTCTATCTCTCTGACATTTGTTCAATTATACCTGGTCATGCATCATCCTCCTGCAGGAGACTATGACAACAGGGCAACGGGTTATGGAATTCTTTGGGCGAATGTTACCTGATTGGGATATGGTCGTTGTGGATTCACTAGGCCTCTCGGGAGGTATTGCAGCCATTTGGGATCCACATTGGGTTCAATTACATGCATACAAATGTTTTGCAGGGATTTTACTCTCTAATTTTATGCGTGGAATGGCGGAACGAATACACCTTCTTAATATTTATGCGCCATATCGGGAAAGAGCTCAATTCAAGGATAGGCTTGAGGCTAGCAACATCATGAAATTGGGTTCTCTATTTATCGCACGTGATTTCAATGCTACCATCACATCGGGGGAAGTATGGGGTGATCACGGAAGGATGGATCCTATGGCAGACCATTTACAAAGGGTTTTTTATGAAAACAATCTCATGGACATTCAGCCTATTCCCATCTCTCCCACCTGGAATAATGGCAGAGCGGGTCCACAACACATCGGAAAGCGCCTGGAAATTTTTTTAGTTCATGAGGGCCTATGTCACCGACTAGGCCTTATACAATCAAGTGTATTGAAGATATACCTCTCAGATCATTATCCAATTATCCTATAGTGCCGGTCGGAGACGTCTAGACGAGGCATCCCTTTTAAATTCAATTGTATTTGGCTTGAGGATGATGAATGTAGTTCACTGGTGTGAGACTTATGGGTCTCAGTATAGAGGGGACCGAATACTACACCATTGACATTGTCCATATGAAGCTCCACACACTAAAGACAAGGACGCATACCTGGGAGCAAAAAAAAAAAGACTTTGTACATGGAATTACAACAAATTATTATGGAATTGGAGCACTTGGAAAAAATTATGGAACGCAGTCTGCCAACTATTACAATCACAGAAAAACTGAATATGTTGGAAGAGAAGAAAAAACAGATTTTACAGGTACAAGAGGTCACATGGCAACTAAAGAGTCGAGCCCTCTGGCTAAAATATGGTGATATAAATACAATTTTTTTCACCGGTATGTTAACCATATGAGGAAAATTAATACTATTTGGAAGGTTCGGGAAGCCAAAAACAACTATGCATATAACACACGAGACATCCAGTGGGAGGCACAAACACACTTTGGAATTTTGTACAGAGCTAGAGATGGAATCCAGATAGAAGATAAGATATGGGGGTCTGAAGGATACCTTGTAATGTTTGACCAGGAACAAAACCTGTTTCTATTCCCACAGTGTGATAAATAGGAGGTACATAGGGTTCTTAAATCATTTTCAAAGGACAAATGTCCAGGCCCGAACAGTTGGACTGTAGAATTTTTCCTTCATTTTTATGATTTGGTAGCAAATGATTTATTAAGTATGGTCGAAGAATCTCGGTGCCTTGGACATGTCTCGAGGGCCATTTACTCGATATTCATTGCTCTCATCCCCAAGAAGTCTGCCCCGGAATCTTTCACGGACTTCCTGCCTATATCATTGTGTAATATCACTTACAGGCTGATATTGAAGATAATATTTGAGCGTATCAAACTAGTACGATCAGCTCACATATCCAAGGAACAGTTCATTTTTCTAAATGACAGGTTGATCCATGATGCGGTCGTTGTGTCCTAAGAGTGCTTACACTGCATTCAAACTAAAAAACTTGAAGCGAGAGTGATGAAGATAAATCTCCAGAAATCATGTGACTGCATCGATTGGGACACCTTCGCATCATCCTATCTAGGATTGACATAGATATACACAACATTGAATGGACCATGGCATGTGTGAGGTCTGTTAACTTCACGGTCATTATAAATGGATATCCAACTAACTTTTTCGGTGATGGCAGGGGCTTGCGACAAGGTTGCTCCCTATCACCCCTTCTATTTATCCTTGTGATGGATAGTCTGAGCCACCAAATCCAAATGGCACGCAAAGAGGGACATTACTCTCGCTTGAAGATGGGAATGGGCATTCATATTACACATAGTTTTTACGTGGATGGCATTCTTACATTTGGGATTATATCACGGCTGCAATGGAACTATCTCCTACAAATATTTTACAAATTCGATAAGGCATCGGGCCTCATCATAAACATTGGTAAATCTATTTTATATTATGGAAGCGGGGCACAAGAAGAAATTGCACATATTGCTGAGATATTCAGGATGACTGCAAGACCCTTTCATGAAGGTATAACATATACGGGATACAAAATCAAACCAAATTGTTACATAAATGGATATTGGACATGGATTGGGATAAGGTGAGGAACAAAGTATATAGTTGGGTTCATCGATACCTTTCATTGGGAGGTAGGGTCACATTGGAACAATCGATCTTGTAATAGATTACAGTATACTGGGCGCACTTATATTGTCTGCCTATAGAAATATTGAACAAGATCTGTAGTATCATGATGAACTTTATATGGGTTGGATTGAGATAGCACAAAATCCACCTTTGTCAATGGGAGAATATTTCTATCCCAAAGAGGTATGGAGGTTTGGGAACCATGGACATTAAAAAATTTGGTAGATATTTACTGATGAAATCATTGTGGTGTGCATTTTTTTCAGTAAGCACATGGAGTGACATTATAAGGGAAAAATATTTATCAAACATCACAGTGGAGGATTGGATAAGGGAAGGACTCATTAGCATATAGACTGGGTCAAAGACATGGTGTGATTTCAACCAAATCCGAAAATGTTTTTTGGAGCGCATATGCTGGAAGATAGACTCATAAACATAATATAATTATAGGTTGCAACAAAATTGCAGGGACGGCCCATAATCACAATCTGGGGGCAGCCATAATTCATAGACTACAATCGAGGGGATATTTTTTCTTTGCACAGGTCATTAGGACATGGAGAGGTCACTTCCCCGTCTGGAAAAAAGGGGAGGAAATTGGCCTCACTGGAATTAATGTTGATAGATGGGACACATATATATCTAATATAAAAACTGTGGGTATATTTAGATCGGGGATGAGGGACAATATCACATGGAATGACAGGCTACACAAGTGGACCATAAGGGTGACAGACAACTATTTGTACATGCTTAATCAAAAAATTTCTTTATGTAAAGACTCTATCTATAAAAACTTATGGAAAGTACATATCCAGATCAAGATGATTTTATATACATGGCTTGTGTGGCAGAACAAAAATTTGACTTGGGATAATCTAGAAAAGAGGGGCTTTCATGGACCTAGGAGGTTTGTTTTTTGCAGAGGGGCTATGGAAACTAATCTACACCTTATGTTGACTTGCCTGGTTTCTGCCCAGGTATGGACATGGTCATCTAAAATGCTTTATTTTGTCTTACAATCTCACACTTCTATTGAACAAGTTCTTATTGGATGGAGTACAAAAAATTGTTGACTTAGGAAAATTCCCATTATTATTTTATGGTAACTTTAGATGGCCCTGAATGCAATTATATTTGAGGATGAACCACTCAACACTAATCAGATCATGGCCAATATTGGGAAATAGATGGGACCAATTGAGATAAAAATCCTAGCCCATTGAGACACGAGCACTCGTATACAACCAATACAGATTGGTTTTCCCGCGGGTTACTTTGATGGAGCGTCATAAAAAGGAATTTATGGATGTAGAGGTTGGTTGAGAGTCACACCAGAAAGACACTACAAGATATACTGGCATGGTGGTAAGGGTTCCAATATGTAGGAAAAAACTCTAGCATTGTGGGGTACTATGTGGTATGCAAAACAACTACATATACAAAATCTTCTGATAATGGGAGACTCAAAGGCATTGATCGAGCATATGAACATAAACAACTCCATCTCACAACCACACTTGGTGGGTTAGTTTGATCATCTTAGTACAATCAAGGACTCTTTTCAAAAAATAATTTCTCCCACATCCCCAGGGAACAAAATACAGTTGTTGATTCTATGTCAAAGCGAGGACTCAGGGCAATGGCGGATATCTTGATCATACACAGTTTTGATGGGGATGAGCTGGTGGAAGAGATGAACATTCCTCTCCCATGGAAATAAAACTAGACTTTACAGGATTATATATTGTGGGACTATATATTTTGTTTTTACATGTTTTTCTGAACTTGTTTTCTAACTTTCATAACACTTAGTATACACCTCAGGGTGCTTATGTTACTATGTAGTTTGACTTATGATACTACTTATATTGCAGCAAAACTATGATAAATATGGTACTGGTAGATGAAGACAATATTATATGTATGTGATACTTTTATGTTTTGAAAATTGTATTGTTTCACTATAAAAACCAATGTTTTTTTCCCTCTGAAAAAAAAAATGTTGTGAAGTGTAGGTGAAGCATTTTTCAATTTTTTCCTTCTCATTTACACATAACTTTTCCTATCACAAATATTTGTGTGTGCTTATTATCAGACTCTGTGAAGGAAAAATTGAACCTTACTGAAGGGGAAGTCTAAGGAAACTATCAAATTCAATCACTACATGTCACCTATCGACATTGTTATATCTTAGCCACTCCTTAGGCAAAAAATCCTAACCTAGGGGGAAGGGGGGAATCCCTAGATAGCCAAGCTAAGTTGTGGTCTCCATATAAGCACAAGGAAAATCATGAGAAGGGAAATGACTTAGATTTGTCATCTAGGTATTCTCCCTAATTAGGTTTTTTCTCCCTTATTTGAAGTTGTGTCATATGTTTTAGTTTTTTTATGTTGACCCATATTTGCACTACGAGTTGTTCTTATGAAATTATTCCTCAAGCATTCCCTCCTTTTCATCCTTTTGAGTTTCCAAAACTTCAAATATGTTATGGGAAAGGTTATATGAGTGTGATTAGGACCTTTTATCAGGTTGAGTCCTCTAGGTTGTTGTTTCTTATGCTTTCTTGAAAATTTTTTGAATGAACCTTAGTCTTCATCGTTTTGAGTGGTTGAAGCTAATGTAAAGGATGGTGATGTTTCTTAGGGTTTTAGGAAAAAAAATGGGCAAAAATTATATACTAATGGCAAGAGTCGATTTAAAAGATGCATGTTCATAATCAAGTCCCTGAAGATGACTCCAACTCTTGAAATTGAGCCAAATCAGATCCCACTATCCATTTTCAAAATCCATTTTCACACATTCTAGCACATGTGAAGCTATTTCCCTTAGGCTCAATATGAGTTATATATTGAACCAATTTGTTTCTAATAACTTGAAAAATGTTGTCACCCTAGAATATAAGGGGAATGTGTGGTAATCTAATCCATATAGGTGTTGTGGAGTTTCTCATATCTCGGTTAAAATCTAGAGTCCACTGGATGAGAAACATGCCCCGAGATGTAATATTCCAAATAGAAATAGACAGTAATACAAAGCAACATAAATAAGTAACTATAGCAAATAGAGAGACATCATACAAATACTACAAATATGGAGAAAAACTGAGCCATTTTGTTATATAAACTGAAATATAACAATGGGTACAAAGGTGATCAGAATGATGGCACCTTGGCTTGCTCAAGGCAAGTTGGAAATACTCTCAGAAATGCTCAAGGAATGGTTGATCTGTCAAGGACTACGTAATCTCCAAAAGGTTGTTGCTGTTGTTGCCGGATAGTTGCTACTGCTGGAATGGAATGGCTCTTTTGGGCCATTCCCTTGCTTAGAAAATTTTTAAACTCCGGAAATGAGCTCTCCTCCAATCACCAGGAAAAATCCAGGAAGGAATCCCGGAATGGCTAACCTCGAAATTTGACCTCCCTTGGAAAATAACGAACTCCCAGTGAATACGTTGACCCTGAATGATAAATCTACAAGTGATGTCCTCCTCGTCCTGAAAAATTTTGATTAGTGAAGGGTTGGTCCCTTCACAATATCCTTGGGCTAAAATCCCTGATATCTCTCACTCCCGGAATTGCCTCTACCGCAAACTGCGTAATCCATCAGAGAGACTGTGCTGCCCAAGAAACTACATGATCCTGGCTAAAGGTGTTATGTGTTCTCCCCCTGCAAAATTATGGATGGATCTCTTGACCTCAGCGAGCACTCAAATTCCCCTGAGGTTGAGGCTGGGATCTCTGCTCGGAGACACCCGGTGTGCTGAACAACACTTGCAGACTTCTGTAATATTCCAAAATTGGAACAACTCGGCAAGCCTGCTGAAATAACGCACTTCTAAGAATTATGTGCACAGAAATGAGTTTTCAGCTCCTGGATCCCTTAGATCAGCTCATCTAAGATCCAAATCCAAAGGGAGAGAAAAAACAAATCAGACTAGGTGGGTTAAACAGATCTCCCACAAACTAATCTAGCTGGAAAACACCCAAAGAGAGGGGTTGCAGCTATATGCAAAGGACTGCTTCATAAATAACGTAGATCCATTGAAGCACAATAGTAGGCTGATATGGAGGTTTAGACATTAGATGTATAACAGAAAATCAGATGTACATTACAGCCCATACATTATACAAGAGAAAGAATAAGACTATACAGGAAAAATCTTCAGAAATGAGGTGCTACAGCCATGGAAAAAGTCTACAGAAACTTGACAGCGTTATTTTAATGGGCTGAAGCAGCAGTTTATTAATCCTCAGATTTAGAGCAGATATGTACATAAAAAGTTAGATCTAATACAGATCTGTGTATAATAAATGCTCATCTATACATTCCCCTTGGGGTTTTGTGCAAAACATGAAGCACAGAGAGTAGATCTGAGATCTAAAGTTGCAGATCTGCAGAAATATTTAGAAATTTATGAACCATACAATAGGACACCAGATCAGATCTTAAACAAACATGGATTGGGTGGCCAATCCATGGATCACCACAGTGAGAGGAAGAATCCTAACACCGGACATCTCTCCTCCAAAATGCAGACAAAACACCCTGCAACTTCTCCTTTGAAAATAACGCAGTCCAGGGAGAGAAACTGCACTGTAGGCTCTGAGAATGATTTTTCCTGATGCCAAGGTCTAGATCTGAAGCTCAATCAACTAATGCACTCTCCCAGGAGGTTAAAAGACACACTCACTGAGAAGAGCCACTAATATAGACTAGATATGAGCAGATCTAGTGTCTTCCACTGCTGCAACTCACAAGGACAACCCAACCCTCAACAGGATCAGCACTGTAGGTGTAAGGTGAAGCTTGGCCCAAGCCTGATAGTGGACAAGATGGGACAAGTGTCCTCCAAGAGCTGCTCAAGGAAGGAGGTGGGAATCCTAAACAGGAAAGACCAACAAGGGATGTCTAAGAAGACAATACCTTTAGAAAATAATATCTTCAACAACCCCTTCATGCTGCTCTCCTCTTCCTTTTATAAGATTGGAGTCTTGTCAAAACCCTAGACCACTTCATTAGTTTAGCTCCTTTCACATGTAGAATCTCCTTCTAGAACTGCGCTGTCCCTCAAAGAGGTTCAATGCATCTAGACTACGCTGTTGATATGGTCATGGTTGACTTGGTCAAGTGATCAACCTCTTTCACACTCAAGGTGTCTTCATTTTGGCTAGCTAGCTTGATTTTCATTCACATTGAGGTGTCTTTATTTAGGCTCCACTCTTTGAGAATAAATGTTGTTGACTTGGTCAAACTTGACCTTGTCCACATAGTTTAGACATTGTTCACACATGTGGATGCTTGATCTGGTTATTTCATGACCCCTTTTTACACTATGAGGGATTTTTATTCATACTTGAGCAATTCATGAGCCTCCTTGCCCATTTATTCATTCATCTAGATTTCAGAAATTAATATTCTTATTAGCAGTAAGCTAATTTAGGAATATTATAGTCTCCCCCTCCCTAATGTTGCTTTGTAGGAGTATGCCCAGCATAAGCAAAGTCAATTCTCACACACATCATAAACAAAGACAGCAAATTTAACGTGGTTCACCCAACCAATCTGGGCTACATCCACCAAACAGAGGTATCGTCATTCTTATTAATCAACAGGAGATTACAACAGCAGATTGCACATCTGCACTTCCTCTTCCTCACCCTCATATCTAATATCTTCTGCCTCTATGAGCTTGCAATTTATAGATGTAGAAAAGAAACTGAATAATAAATTCTATTCCATCCTATCACAACAAAATAGGATATAATATCTTCTCTTGTTGATTTGATGCCATCAATTTTGCAACAAAACCTATTGTTGGCATTATCCAAGAGATTTGTGCCAAAATAATATAGAAAATATTAACAATCTCCACCTTGACAACAATTAGCTTGATACCTTGTTTCTTTATTATATTTATTTTTTCTGCAAGCCAAAAGAAGCCAGACACCATCGTAGCTTCTCTAATAAAATTGGTTTCGTAAACATGTCTGCACAGTTTTCCTTTGTATGCACTTTTTCAAGAGAGACTCCCCGTTCAGTGATAACATGTCTTACAAAATGGTACTTTATAGGTATATGCTTTAATTTACTATGATAGGATGGATTTTTAGCCAAATGAATTGCACTTTGACTATCACAAAATAACTTTATGTTGTCCTGCAACCTACCAAACTCACCAAACAAACCTTTCAACCAAACCGCTTCTTTGCAAGCATGTGAAGCAGCTATGTATTCTACTTTTGTAGTGGATAAAGCAACAATGTTTTGTAGCTTTGAAATCCAGCTAATAGCTCCACCTGCAAGAGTAAAGACATATCCTGAAGTTGACCTTCTCTTATCCAAATCACCTGCAAAATCGGAATCAACATATCCGCAAAAAAATTAACTACTTCTGTCATAAGTGATACAATAATCACTTGTGCCTCTCAGATACCGAAGCACCCATTTCACTGTTGCCCAGTGTTCTTTACTTGGATTTTCCATATACCTACTAACAACCCCAAATGCATGTGAAATGTCTGGTCGTGTACAAACCATCGCATACATCAAACTTCCTACTGCATTGGCATATGGTATTCGAGACATATATTCTTTTTCTTCATTTGTATTAGGACATAAACTTGAAGAAAGCTTAAAATGGGAAGCTAAAGGGACTAAAACTGGCTTCACATTATTCATACCAAACCTTAAGAGTATTTTCTCAAAATACTTCTGTTGTGATAACCACAGCTTACCATTGCTCCTGTCTCTGAAAATATCCATGCCAAAAATCTGTCTTGCTGCTCCTAGATCTTTCATATCAAACGTTCTAGCCATCTGAGCCTTTAACCTGTTGATCTCACTTATGCTTTTGCTTGCTAAAAGCATATCGTCAACATATAACACTAAGATAATGAATATGCCATTACTTAATTTCTTAAAGTAAACACAATGATCATAATCACTTCTTATATAATCTTGGCTCATCATGAAAGAATCAAATTTCTTGTACCATTGTCTCAACAACTGCTTCAGACCATACAATGATTTCTTGAGCCTGGAGACAAATTTCTTGTTGCGATTTTGAATAAACCCTTCAGGTTGTTCCATATAAAACTCTTCATCTAAATCGCCTTGTAAGAATGCAGTCTTAACATCTAGTTGTTTTAATTTTAAATCAAGTAAAGCAACTAATGCTAAGACAATCCGAATTGAAACAATTTTAACAACTGGTGAAAAAATCTCATGAAAGTCAATTCCTGCTTTCTGAGAAAAACCTTTCGCGACCAGCCTTGCTTTGTACCTATCTTCTTCATCATCAACACCCCTTTTCAATTTGTAAACCCATTTACATCCTACAGTTTTTCTGTCATTAGGAAGATCTACCAGATCCCATGTGGCATTCTTGTCTAATGCCTTCATCTCATCCTTCATAGCTTCTTTCCACTTATCACTGTTAGAACCTTCTACAGCTTCCTGATAGCATAAAGGTTCATCATCATTAGCGGTTAAAGCAACTGAAGTAACATAATCATCATACCTTTTAGGAGGATGTCTGATCCCCATGGACCTTCTCAAATATGTTTCTGGTTCTTCCACAATTCGCTGATTATTCTCTGTAGGAACTTATTCATGATCTTCATCTGAAACTTGTTCATCTTTACTATCTTCAGAATTTGAACTGGTTTCAAACTGAATATGTTGAAGCTTAGGTACATTTTCCTGTTTCAATTTATTATCTACATCTGGATTATCAAGTGAAGATTCATTGAATTTAACATCTCTGTTAATGATGATCTTGTGAGTTGTAGGATCCCACAACCTGTATCCCTTAATCCCATCACCATATCCAACAAAGATATATCTTTTTGATTTAGGATCTAATTTAGAACGCTGATGTTTCGAAATTAGAGCATATGCATCACAACCAAAAACTTTCAGTTTAGAATAATCACAAGGATGACCTTTCCATACCTCTTGAGGAATTTTGCATCCTATTGCAGTTGATGGTGATCGATTTATCAAATAGCAAGCCGTAGATACTGCTTCTATCCATAATTCCTTCTGCAAATTTGCGTTACTTAGCATACTTCTTGCTCTTTCTAAGAGAGTCATGTTCATGCGTTCAACAACTCCATTTTGCTGAGGAGTATTAGCAATAGTTCTATGTCTTTCAATCCCAATTTCCTTGCAATAATTTTCAAATGCCTTTGAAGTAAACTCACCACCATTGTCAGTTCTTAAATATTTAATGGTTCTTCCAATGATATTTTCTACTAATGCTCTAAACTGCTTGAAAATTGTGAATACATTAGACTTTCTTTTTAACATGTAGACCCATGCTTTTCTAGAGAAATCATCTACAAAAGATACAAAATATGATGATCCTCCATATGAGGTTGTAGGAGATGCACCCCAAACATCAGAATGGATATAATCAAGGATTCCTGTACTAGTATGTTTTCGAGTTTTAAATTTCTGCTTGCTTTGTTTCCCAAATATACAATGTTTGCAGAAATCTAACTTAAAAGAATTTAAACTTGGAAGTAACATATGATCAGATAAAAATTTTAATCCTCTTTTGCTCATATGGCCCAACCGTTGATGCCATAGTCGAATAGAATCACAGTCGTTTTCAGATACAGTAGAAGCATAATTTGACTCTGTTCTTCCTTCTAACTGAAAAAGATTTCCAACCTTCTTTGCTTTCATTAATAATAGGATTCCTTTGTAAATTTTCATTACTCCACCTTGAATAAAAGTTTTATATCCATTTGTATCTAACACTCCTAGAGAAATAAGATTTTTCCTGAGTTCAGGCACATGTCTTACATCAGTTAAGATTTTTCCTGAGTTCAGGCACTCTGCAAGCAATCTACAGAGCCGTGACCAGGCCACACCACGATGTTTCTCCTCACAATTTCTGACTTTCAATAGAACTGCAGATGCTCTTCAATGCAAAATGTAATACACGTTCAGTTTTTTATTCTGCCACTTAGACCGCACACAGACACAAACACTGCTAGCTTCAACCAGAAGCTTCGATACCAATTGTAGGAGTATGCACAGCATAAGAAAAGTCAATTCTCACACACAACATAAACAAAGACAACAAATTTAACGTGGTTCACCCAACCAATCTGGGCTACATCCACCAAACGGAGGTATCAGAATTCTTATTAATCAACAGGAGATTACAACAACGTATTTTCACATCTGCACTTCCTCTTCCTCACCCTCATATCTAATATTTTCTGCCTCTCTGAGCTTGAAATTTATATATGTAGAAAAGAAACTGAATAATAAATTCTATTCCATCCTATCACAACAAAATAGGATATAATATCTTCTCTTGCTGATTTGATGCCATTAGTTTTGCAACAAAACCTATTGTTGGCATTATCCAAGAGATTTGTGCCAAAATAATATAGAAAATCTCAACATGCTTGTCCTCAAGCAACTGCAAGGGTGCTGCAAAATCTCCCCTTCTTCTCTTGTGCCCCCCTCATCCAATAGTCTCCACCATTGCTCCAAATTTTCTGCAATAGTTTTGTCTTCCAATGGTCCCTCCTCAATGTGCAAGTTGGCCTTTGGTGAATAAACCCAATGGCTCTCATCATGAAGAAATAGAAGGTCTGTGTGGAAACCCTCTTGTTGATCCATGGCCTCCTCAAGAAAGAAGTGATGACAATCATGGGGAATTTCATTATTCATGAAAGACTCCCATCTCCATGCTATCATCCAAATGAAGTGGATCACCACCCAGCTTGGCAATCCATAGAAAAACTCCTCCCCAATACATATGAGAGGCATGTTCCCCACAAACATATGGCTCACTCTACAAAGAGACAAGTGATCTATCATAGTGGCCATACAATATCTCATGCTCCCATTGAAGCATGCAGTGCAAAAAGAGAGGGGAACTCCTTCCCCAGAGGACACATCCCACCAATGTGCCTCTCCTCCAAACATGTTCCCAAGAGCAAGAACATTTCCAGCACATGGAATCATGATGAGAAGCATGCTAGCTGCCATGTATGATAAAGGAGAAGGAAGATGTTCCCTCATGTGCAACCAGCGCAGTTTTACCCTTAACTGCCATAGAATAGGAGATGAAAAGTGCCTCCCCCAACACTTGTTTGCTGCCCCATCCCTCCTAGATGCTTGGAGAAGGTGCATCATAGTTGGTGTAAAAGAATCACACCATGAAGAATATAATAACTTCCCAAGATCCTCCAAGGAATGACCTGCATCAACATAGTTCATGGCCTTGAGTGGCCCATGAAACCCATCATAAATAGTGCCCCCTCTTGGAGCAATGTTCTGCAAATGAGTGTTAGAAAAATATAAGCATATAGGAGATACATCATAATACTCAGAAGGACAAGTTCCTCTATATTCTTGTTTTACATCAGTGAGGTAACTCATGGATGAGTCCCCTCTCACACTCAATGAGGAAGGAGGTATGAGCGATGGCTCTTCACAAGAGCTATGTTCCTCCCTCTCTAACAAATAGTTCATGCACTTCTCCATATGAGAGTGCACCTCTTCCTTGAAACCTTCCCATATGAATCCACCCAAGAGAGTATGATCTACTCTAATGAAACCAGTGGGTTTGGAAAGCAGGATCTCATAGGCTGCATTTAGTAGCCCCTCCTTGAGCTTGGAGTCTCTAACCAAAAGAATAAGATTATAGAAATAAATGACTCCATCAATTACCTTGAACCTTCCAACCATTACTTCCCCATCAAGAACCCCACATGTGAAAAGGTCCTTGGAGTATTCCATCATGAGTTGGGAATCCCAATAAGGATCCAGGCTTCCCAAGAATGACAGTGTTGTAGAGGTCTGAAATGCAGCCCTTGTCATATCATGGCTCTCCTCTTTGACATTATTGATGTCAAAACACATGTTGGAGCATCATAATCTTCCCTTTGTTGCTCCTTTGCAGTTGATCTTTCCCAAGACAAGATTGAAGCAGATGGAAATCAACTTCCCCTTGGAAAGTCCTTGTCTTCCAATACTTCCTTAATCTGGCCCTTGCATGCAAGAGAGTCAACATCCTCTTGTCATGTTCAGAAATCTCTTTTATGAATGAAGATACCATGGGCTGCCCCAAAGATATGGAGTTTCCATGTGTCCTCATGCCCATGCCATCATAGACTTCTGATTCCTCCTTCCTCAGTGCAGATAACTGAGTGGAAGATAGCAATGCCCCTTTCAAGAAATTGCTCACCTCTCTTCTGAATTCATGAGATATTCTCTGCGCTGTGCTGGCCCCTCCCAAGGCTCCCTCCTTAGCCAAGTATGCAAATGTTGCCCATAGTTGAGAGAACACTTTATTTTTCCTCCAATCAAGAGGTGCTTGAGGTGCTTTTGTTGTGACTGCGTTATCATCTCATGCCTTCACCTCCTCCTCTTCAATAACTGAAATTTCCTCATCATCAATAAGAGACCTTAGATCTTGGTCATCTATTGAAGGAGGATTCTTCATGCTTTCCTCTTGAGAAGAGAGCCCTTCATCCAAGGGAGATCTTGCCCTTGGCAAAGCATCCCACAAAATTACACCTTCTTCCATGGTTTTCAGAAATGGAGTTGGATTCATAGACCCTTCCAACTCATGCAAAATATTTGTTTGATATGGTTTGATAGTTTCAACAGAATATGTTACACATGGAGCTTCATCAAACCTTCCCACTAACCTTTCAATAAACTTTGCATAATTAGGTGTATTTTCATTTCTTAAGGAAAAGGATTCAAACAACCACCAAGCATATGCTTGACCTTCAAAATGCAGAGTTGCTACTTTGATGGCTTCAATTTCAGAAACTTGATGTTGCTGCACAAAGTTGTCTAGCTCCTCCACCCAAACCCTAACTGGACATTTAGGTGTTCCATCAAAAGTATATAGAAAGAATCTACCCACACCATGCTGCTTCCCCTTTGTGCTTCTTTCCTCCTTGATCTTTCAGAATCCTTGGAAGTTCAAGTTATCTTTGAACTCCTTAGATTGGGCTTCATATTCCCGCAAATACTCTCCAAGAGTCTCCTTCTTGGGCACACCTCCTTTCTTCCTCTTCATGAAGAAATCACTGACAGAACGTTGAAGATTTGGTGATATGGCTGAGTGCACATATCCATGAGATGAGGATTTATAACTTTCCTCATGTATAGATCTTGTAGATTTGGTCGAGGGACCTTCCTGCTCTTCCCTCCTCATTTCTCTTATGTCTTTTCGGGTACCTTGCAGAACTTGAGATAGAAGTTCTGTGAACCTCCTTTCTCCAGAAAACAAGGGTTTACTCTGTTTTCTCTTACATATCTCCTCCTCCTCATGAGAAGACTCCATGCTGCTTGAAGCTCACAGGTTGGGCCAAGAAAGTAGCTCTGATACCACTGTAATATTCCAAAATTGGAACAGCTCAGCAAGCCTGCTGAAATAACGCACTTCTGAGAATTATGTGCACAGAAATGAGTTTGAAGCTCATGAATCCCTTAGATAAGCTCATCTAAGATCCAAATCCAAAGGGAGAGAAAAAACAAATTATACTAGGCGGGTTAAACAAATCTCCCACAAACTAGTCTAACTGAAAAACACCCAAAGAGAGGGGTTGCACCTATATGCAAAGGACTGCTTCAGAAATATCGCAGATCCATTGAAGCATAGTAGTAGGCTGATATGGAGGTTCATAAATCAGATGTATATTATAGCCCATACATTATACAAGAGAAAGAATAAGACTATACATGAAAAATCCTCAGAAATGAGGTGCTACAGCCATGGAAAAAGTCTGTAGAAACTTGACAGCGTTATTTTAAAGGGATGAAGCAACAGTTTATTAATCCTCAGATCTAGAGCAGATCTGTACATAAAAATTTAGATCTAATACAGATATGTGTACAAGAAATGCTCATCTATACATTCCCCTTGGGGTTTTGTGCAAAACATGAAGCACAGAGAGTAGATCTGAGATCTAAAGTTGCAGATCTGCAGAAATATTTAGAAATTTCTGAAGCATACAATAGGACAGCAGATCAGATTTGAAACAAACATGGATTGGGTGGCCAATCCATGGATCACCACAGTGAGAGGAAGAATCCTAACACCAGAGATATCTCCTCCAAAATGCAGACAAAACACCCTGCAACTCTTCCTTTGCAAATAACGCAGTCCAGGGAGAGAAACTGCGCTATGGGCTCTGAGAATGATTTGGCCTGATGCCAAGGTCTGGATCTGAAGCTCAATCAGATAATGCACTCTCCCGGGAGGTTAAAAGACACACTCACTAAGAAGAGCCACTAGTATAGACTAGATCTGAGCAGATCTAGTGTCTTCCACTGTTGCAACTCACAAGGAAAACCCAACCCTCAACAGGATCAGCATTGTAGGTGTAAGGTGAAGCTTGGCCCAAGCCTGATAGTGGACAAGATGGTACAAGTGTCCTCCAAGAGCTGCTCAAGGAAGGAGGTGGGAATCCTAAACAGGAAAGCCCAACAAGGAATGTCTAAGCAGACAATACCTTCAGAAAATAATATCTTCAACAACCCCTTCATGCTGCTCTCCTCTTCCTTTTATAAGATTGGAGTCTTGTCAAAACCCTAAACCACTTCATTAGTTTAGCTCCTTTCACATGTAGAATCTCCTTCTAGAACTGCATTGTCCCTCAAAGAGGTTCAATGCATCTAGACTGTGCTGTTGATATGGTCATGGTTGAATTAGTCAAGTGATCAACCTCTTTCACACTCAAGGTGTCTTCATTTTGGCTAGCTAGCTTGATTTTCATTCACATTGAGCTGTCTTTATTTAGGCTCCACTCTTTGAGAATAAATGTTGTTGACTTGGTCAAACTTGACCTTGTCCACATATTTTAGACATTGTTCACACATGTGGATGCTTGATCTGGTTATTTCATGACCCCTTTTCACACTATGAGGGATTTTTATTCATACTTGAGAAATTCATGAGCCTCCTTGCCCATTTATTCATTCATCTAGATTTCAAAAGAAAAATTAATATTCCTATTAGTAGTAAGCTAATTTAGGAATATTACAACTTCTCTCAACAAAAAAAGCATGCTTAATGTCAAAAGACAGAAATCAAAGATGCATAATAGAATGAGAGAATGAGTAGCCTCCTCTCCCTTATATTCTTGAGAGCCTTGCTCTCACTCGGACCCCACTAAATTGCGTTGTCCCTCCTTGGCCACGTTGTCCACCCTCAACTGCGATGTCATGGGCCCACGTTGTCCATGTTGCCTCTTCCCTCACGCTGTCACTAGGCTCTCATGGGCCCCACGATGTCCTCTCATATTTGCCTAAGTGACTTTAGGGAGAATTTATTTCCTAAGTATGGGTTATGGGTCCCATCACTTCTTTTTATTGACTGATGAACATTAGAAAAGAAAAACTGGGAAAAATTAATATTTCCAATTAGTTGTTGCTAATTGGGAATATTACAGTCCTCCTAGCCAAAACGTTGCTTATCCTCAAGCAACTGCAAGGAAGGATGCTGCAAAATTTTCTCACTCTCCCAAGTGGCATCCTCATCCGGCAAGTTCCTCCACCTCACCAAGTACTTTCTAAATATCCTGCTCTGTATTTGTCTCTCCCTGGTGTCTATGATGGCTTCTGGCTACAACACCAAATGCCCCTCATCATCTATAGGTGGAAGCTCCTCTGTTGCAGTCACCTGCTGCTCCAATTCCTTTTTCAAGCATGATACATGGAAGATGTTGTGGATCTGGCTACCTATGGGCATCTCCAACTCATATGCAACCTCCCCAATCCTGTGAATCACCCTGTAAGGTCCATAGAAGTGGGGCTTGAGCTTCTTGGCCCCCTTATGTTTCAACGTGGACTGCCGGTATGGTTGAAGTTGTCGGGCCAGGAGGTGACTCCGCAAAACTGAATATGAATTAGATGGAGATTGTGTGTGTACTTATACATGGAGGTGAGGCTATTTGGATTCACTTCCAAATATCTCTTGGCCTTCCTTATTTACTAAATTACAATAATATACAATCTCAACCAATCCCTTAGGATTAGGTGTCAACATTCCCCCCTTTAATCTGAAGGGATGTTGGCAATTCCAAGCATCATTCTGAATTTTTCAAACTTTTCTCTTCCAAGCTCTTTGGTGAAGATGTTTGTGGTCTGCTCATTTGTGGAACAATGATGTAGATGGATGGTTTTGGCCTCAACATGATGTCGATCATGGAACTTCAAATTCTCGGCCAACTTTAGTGCAGAAGTGTTATCAATCATGAGTGGTGTTAAATGCATTTGTTTCATCTGCAAATCTTCTAGGATTTTCCTGAGCCACAAAATTTCCTTTGTTGCTTCAGCTGCTGCCACATATTCTGCCTCGGTTGTGGAATCTGTTGGAACTGATTGTTTGTGTGATCTCCATGAGACAGCTCCTGATCCAAGACTCATGGTATAACCTGAAGTAAACACCCTAGTTTCTTTTTCCCCATCAAAGTATGAAGCAGAGTATCCGATCAAGCTGAAATCGCCTACCTGTGTATATTTGAGTCCAAAGTCTTGAGTCCCCTTCAAGTACTTTAGAACTCTTTTTGTAGCAGACCAATGTCCTTCACATGGTTTTTGCATAAACATGGAGAGGATTCCAATAGCAAATGAGATGTCTGGTCTGGTGGTAGTCAGGTAGATAAGACTTCCTACAAGTTGTTTATACTTCGTTGTATCCTTGAATTCCTTCCCTTCAATGGATGTGAGCTTCAAGTTTTGTTCCATTGGAGTGGTTAAGGGATTGCATTCATCCATGCCAAACTTGTTCAAAAGATCTCCAATGTACTTCTTTTGAGAAAGAAATATAAATTTAGGATGTTGAGTTACTTCAATACCCAAATAGTAATGAACATAACCCAAATCAGTCATTTCAAAACCTTTCTTCAATTCTTTCTTTATAGATGAAATATAACTCTCATTGTTCCCGGTCATCAAAAGATCATCTACATACACCACAACATATACAACTGTTTTTCCAACTTTCTTAAAAAACAAATTTGCATCATTGAGATCAAAATGTTTGAAGTCAAGTTTCAGAATATGCTCAGTTAATTTCTCATACCAGGCTCGCGGTGCTTGCTTGAGGCCATACAAGGATTTTATAAGCTTGCATACTTTGTGTTCTTGGCCCTTCACAACAAATCCTTCTGGATGAGACATAAAAACTTTCTCCTTTAGATCTCCATTCAAAAAGGTGGTTTTTACATCCATCTGATGGACTTTCCATCCCTTCTGAACTGCTAGGGCAAAGAGTGTCCGGATGGTGGCCCATTTTGCTGTGGGAGCAAAAGTTTCTTCATAATCGACCCCTTCTTTCTATGCAAAACCTTTTTCCACAAGCCTTCCTTTGTGCTTGTAAAGTGAGCCATCTGCTTTGTACTTGTTCTTGCAGACCCACTTGCAGCCAATTGGTTTGGTTCCCAAAGGAGGATCAACCAGCTTCCAAGTGCCATTCTTTATCAAGGCATCATACTCCTTTTGCATCACTTCATTCCATTCGTCATGAGAATCAAATTCTTTGAAGTAAGTTGGTTCATGATCTGTAGACAAACTCAATTCATAGTTATAAGCAATATCCATATCAACAGGTGAATCAGAATTATCCACATCACCTTCGTTTTGCCTAGTGGAACTTCTTGTTCCTATCTTTCCAACCTCATCAGGATGAACATTTTCTAGTATCTTTGTCAGCCATTTGGGGGGACCTTTCTGAGATGGCCTAGGTTTCTCATTTGACTGAGTTGGAATTGAATCAAGATTAAATCTCTCAATTATGTCAGTGACATCGTTCAAGGTGTCATCCGTGGTTGGTTCTTCATGTGGGGGAGAGAGTGCTTCGGGAAATGATTCCACATATTGATTCAATATAGGAATCCCCCCTTCAAGATGTGGAATCTAATTATCAAATTCTTGAAAATACTTTGCATGTGTGAATCTATCCAGGCGATCAAGTTGCTGCTCAACAACATTGTTAGTCTTGGAAGATTCAAGGAATATGACATCTCTTGCTATTACAAACTTCTTATTAACTTCATCATAGAGGTGATATCCTTTGGAGGTATTGGAATACCCCAAGAAGATACATTTTCTACTTCTAGCACCAAGTTTATTCCTTTGTACCTTGGGTATCAAAGCATAACAGGTGGACCCAAAGACCCTGAAATGCTTTACCGAAGGAATGTGGCCATGCCACATTTCATAAGGATTTTTTTTTCTGATTGAATTTGAAGGACACCTATTCTTTATGTATATAGCACATAGAATTGCATCAGCCCAAAACATCAATTTTACATTCTTAAAAAACATCATGGAGCGAACCATATTTAAAATTTCCCCGTTCATTCTTTCAGCTACATCGTTTTGTTGGGGATCATAGGGCACAGTTGTTTGATGTTTGATCCCATGTTGACGAAGATAATTTTCAAATTCGTTTGAAGTGTATTCTTTTCCATTATCAGTGTGTAAAGAGCCAATATGAGTGCATGAAAATTCTTGAATGTTTGAAAAGCATCAGATTTGTTCTTCAATAAGTAAACCCAGCACATTCTGTTGTAATCAACAATAAATGTAATCATATATTTATTTCCATTTGCAGAAGCAACAGGCATAGGGCCACATAAATCTGAATGAATAAGCTCAAGTTTTCTATGTGCTCTGGAATGTGAATCATGAAATGGTTGTTTTCTATGCTTTCCTAAAATACAAGCATCACATTGCTTAAATTTCCAAGGAATTGTAGGCAGTCCATTAACACCATTTTTCTTCAACAATCGAAGGCTATCATAGTTTAAGTGTCCAAATCTAGTATGCCATAAAAGAATTGATGGGAATGTACCTTCATCATGATGTGAACTGAATGCAAAGTTTTGTGCATGAGCAGAGGAACCTTGCAGCTTCAAGAGTCTTCCTTCTTCTATTCCCTCCATGACAAGTGAGCGATTTGATGATTTTTTGACCTCAAACTTGCCATCAAACATGTGAATGGAGTGTCCTTGCTGGCAGATGTGGACCAAGGACATCAAGTTTCTCCTCAACTCAGGGAGGTATAGAACCTCATGTAGAAGATGATCTGGAAGACCAGGCAACTTAAGCCTAATTGTGCCAAGTTCTGATGGCTTGAGTTTGGATTTATCTGCGAAGTATACTGCTCCATCAAATTTGTTAGTAAATTCTTCAAAAAAAATATTTTCTAAATGTCATGTGACATGTTGCTCCTGAATCTAGCAACCAATCATTTCTCCAAGAAGCAAATGAAACATCAAACATGTCTTCAGTTACTCCATTGTTACAATGTGCTAAAGCACAATGAGCGGATTCATGTGCTTTACCTTTGTCTCTATCATGAGTTTTACCTTTTTATTGATTTCTTTGCTGCTCAATTTTATCCCAAGGTAGCTTACATGTAGATGCATCATGCCAGTCTTTATTGCAGCGTATGTAATGAAGATCAAATTTTTCAGTTTGAGTTTGTCTGCCCCCCCTTCCTCTGAAATTTCTTCTTCCTCTTCCTCTGGAAGAATCTTGAGCATGAATCTTCTCTCTATGTGCAAAGCATACAGCCTCTTTAGAAGACAGAGGGGTTGTCATATTTCCAAAAGCCTTCTCTCTTTCTGCAAACATTTTCTCAAGGGAATCAAAGGTGATTTTCATGAGGTTCCTACTTGCTTGCAAGGACTCAAGATAATGTGAGTAAGTGGGATACAATGACTTAACATATCCTATGAGAGGTATATCAACTTCTATACCAATGTTCTTAATGTCATGCATGATAGATCTTACTTCTGAAGCTAAAGCAAGAGGGTCATCATTTTTCAATTCAAGACTGAACAGCTTAATCATTAATTGAACAATTTCAAGTTTTGAATGTGAGTCATAGAGTTCTTTTAGCTTGCTCAAGGCTTCATAAGCATTCGAAAATGGTGTAATATGGGGACTCATCTCTTCATTTACGAAAGCTGCAATCAAGGCATAGGCCTTGCAGTTCTTGTTTTCCCAAATGGCGATCTCCTTGTCTGAAGTGGGCTTTGCCGGTAGAAGGTTTGCTTCTCCTTCACAAATTCCTCTCCACAACTCATTAAAAATGAGAGTGTGCTTGATTTTCCGAGACCGTTCAGGATAGTTCTCCTTGCTGAAGAGAACAACTCTTAAAATAGATATGAGAGAATGCATTCTTTTGAATAAGAAAAAAAAAACTTTGCTGTCATGGTAAAAACTCAATTCTGGTTTCAATTCTGCACTTCAAAAAAAATTTGTAAAAAAATTTGGGAGAAAAAAAAATTAGAAGTATTATCTGAGCGAGGGTTTATTTAGGGGAGGTATTAGCCAGGGGAGGCTGGAAGTGGGGAAGTTATTAGCTGGGGGAGGGTGGAAGTGGGGAGGTATTTACTTGGGGGAGGGAGGTCAAGCAGTAAAGCAGCGACAGGGAGGGAGTACAAGCTGACGGCGGGAGAATCCAACGACGGTATGCGTGGGAGGGGAGTCCAGCGGAGGGGAGGTGAGGGGGAGGGGGGTTTGCGGTGAGGGGGAAGGGGAGGAGTGGGCACGAGGGGTGTGAGGGGAGGGGAGGGCGAGGGAGGTAGGAAAAGAGGGGAGCCGAGGGGGAGGGGGGGTCTGCGGTGAGGGGGAAGAGGATGAGTAATGAGCGAGGGGAGGGGTGAGCGGGGTCTGCGGTGAGGGGGAAGGGGACGAGTAATGAGCGAGGGGAGGGGCAAGGGGGGTCTGCGAAGGGGAACATAGGGAACTGCGGGGAATGAGAGGAGCAGGAAGCTGCGAGCGGCAGCTGAGCAGGAGGTTGTAAGCAACAGCTGAACACAAGGTTGCGAGCGGCAGCCGAGCGTGAGGAGTCACAAGTGACTGAGCACTGCGAGGAGTAGAGTGATTCGATGTGAGGGAGGCAGCGTGATGTTGAGGCCTGCAAATAATTGCCTGTAATAAAAATTGATATATGTTGTGGAGAATTTGCAGAATTGCAGAATTACAGAAGGAGCAGTTCTGCCAGGTGCTGGCAGAGAGGCAGGTCTTCCAGGAGGGAGTTACAAGGGCAGGGATGCCAGAAATATAGTTGGCTCTGATACCATGTCAGGCCAGGAGGTAACTCCACAAAACTGAATATAAATTAGATGGAGATTGTGTGTGTACTTATACATGGAGGTGAGGCTATTGGGATTCACTTCCCAATGTCTCTTGGCCTTCCTTATTTACTAAATTACAATAATATACAATCTCACCCAATCCCTTAGGATTAGGTGTCAACAACCTCCATGGAGATTTGTTTGATAGTATGATGACCTAAGAAACATATAAAAGGTTGAAGATCCTAGAGTTTTATGCTAGCATATAGGAACATATACATTGGAAGTTTAATACTGGTTGGGGTTTTGAAGCTACTGGATGTTCTAAAAGTTGAAAAAGTAGCTAATGTATGGATCTCCCCCTGAGAAGTTTGAATAATTGATAAGCATGTTTGGGTTGGTGATTTGCTTGAGAGATGTTAGCCCCCTGTAAATTTTTGACAGGCAAAGTAGGGGGCTAAATTGTTTTTGAGACCTTCAATGAATGCATCTCCCCTGGGGACACATCATCCTTGAAGTCTCCTGTGCCGTTGCCTTTGATAATCCCCTCTGTTGATTCCCATTATAAAGGACCCTCTGATTTCAAAAACTTGTGCTCCTAAAAGCCTTCATTTACCCCTTGTACCCCTACAAAATATCCCTTTTCATCCCTTTTTCCCCTTTGTCAAAGTTCCCCTTGGTTCCCCCTAATATCCCCATCAACCTCCTAAATCCATCCAAAATCTACATCAAGTCCCACCCTTGCCCTTTGTTTCCTCAAAATCCCCTTCTATCCCTCTATCGTTACCCTCCTCAGGCCTCAAAATGCAATAAAAAAGGTTTAAAAACCCACTTTCGGACCATATAATACACCGTAGCCCCTCTTCTGCTAGCCCCCACACCTTTTCCTCCAAGTGATCCAGTGCTGGAACCACCCGCCAGCACTGAAAAGCGCCTATCTCCAATGTGTATCGGGTGCAACATCGACCATTGATCTTATTGATCAGACGGTGATCGTTGACCCCGCAACCTTCCGTGTTCCCCCGTTCATGTCCCAGATCACGCCATCGCCGTCCATTTACACGCAGATCTGACGGTCCGCAATGCGCCCGCGCCAGTGGTCCCCATACACTGTTCATAAACCCGACGGTTTCTATTGCACCGCCTATGGGCAGTAGGTGGTTTTCCCTAGTCGGCCAGCGATTCCATACAGCAATCGACACACGTCCTCCTGTACGATTTCAAAACCATCGTCCTTGCGCATTAACGTCGTCCATCGCGCATTATTGTTAGGACACGTATGCCCAACGATATTGCCGTGGACCGTCCGATCTGGGGCGGGCCATCCGACGGTTTTCGCTCGCCGAAGATGCGCGGTAGTTAACCTAGATGCACACGCGATAACCCAGGGTATGGCCCGCCATCCGTCACCCTCCAACGCATCCACTGTCGTTGATCTCCGTCATGATCAGACGGTCCACATTCAATTGCCCCCGCTGTTGACTATTCCGTCATTCGTCCACGTGTCTCCTCCGTACATTTGTCCACCCTCGTGACATATATCCATTCCAAGGCCAAATTTCATGGTTTTTACGTTAAATTGTATACTCCGACGTCTGTCCATGCATTTCCCACTCTGCCACGTCACCCCCACGTGCACCCGTCGTACGCCATCCCATGCGTCGCATATATTTGTGAAAATTTCGTGTTTTTTTAAGGTTTTTCATTCGTATTTTGCTCCGCAGACCGCCAACCTCCATCAGAGCATTTTTCACCATTTCTCTGCGATTTTTCCTCCCTTTCATCATCTGCAAGGCCATTTCCTCCATCCATAATGCCTCCATATTTCCCGACCATGGATTTCTTGACAAGTTTGTTGTTTTGCAGGGTTTCAAGAGGGGAAAACTGCCATGGCTCGTTATCTCTGTCACAGTGGCAAAAATTGCAGAACAGGTCATGTACAGAGATGCATTTAATGAAGAAAAGCCCCAGGGAAGTGTTTGACGTGATTGTAAACAAAGGACAGGGTCAGATTCTGTCACTCTCCTCCGGAGCCATTAAAAGCACAGAGTTCACGACCAGAAGGCAACTGTGGGAGCGACAAAGAGAAATCAGCAAGGAAATCGAAGAGTTAAAGCATTAAACTGGAGATTTTAAAGGATTAATCCAGCTCCTCAGAAGCAAGGTACCAGGTTGAAAACCCTGAAGATCAATCAGAAGTTTTATGCACGGGAAACCGTACCACCAGGGTTTTCCACAGCAGCAGGATGTTTTTCTTCATCAGAGGACAAAGTGCCCATGCAGGTTTTATTATACATCATGTTCCTGAAGTTTCCTACCCCAACAGTAGTCCTACATGGTCAGAAAGCATTTGTTACAAAAGTAGGGCAAACCTCATAGTTTCTTATTTTTCCTTTGTTATTTCACCAAATGTACCACACAGTACTGCAGTCAAAACACCTAAGCCATACCAGAGATAAATGCAGAGAGTTAAACAAAGCGGGTTTCATCCCTCTTTCCCTTTCCTGCGTTTAATGTTTCATTTAGTTCTCACCTGCCTCCTTAGTTCATCTGCTGTTATAAAATCCACGAGAAAATATTGTAAAGGTTGTTGATTAGATATCAGAGAATTGTAAGCAGCTTCTCTTGAGACGAGTTCTCTATGTATAATTGTAAGATAGGCTGGGGAAGATGTATTCAGACTGAATGAATAAGCTATTGGCTATGTTGTACATGCAGATCTGATGGTCCGCAATGCGCCCGCGCCGGTGGTCCCCATACACTATTCATAAACCCGGCGGTTTCTATCGCACCGCCTTTGGGCGGTAGGCGGTTTTCCCTAGTCGGCCAGCGATTCCATATAGCAATCGACACACGTCCTCCTATACGATTTCAAAACTGCCGTCCCCGCACGTTAACATCGTCCATCGCGCATTATTGTTAGGACACAGATGCCCAACGATATTATTGTGGACTGTCCGATCTGGGGCGGGCCATCCGACGGTTTTCGCTCGCCGAAGATGCATGGTAGTTAACCTAGATGCACACGCGATAACCCAGGGTATGGCCCGCCATCCGTCGCCCTCCGATGCATCCACCGCCGTTGATCTCTGTCATGATCGGATGGTCCACATTCAATTGCCCCCGCTGTTGACTATTCCGTCATTCGTCCACGTGTCTCCTCCGTACATTCGTCCACCCCCGTGACATATATCCATTCCAAGGCCAAATTTCATGGTTTTTACGTTAAATTGTCTGCTCCGACGTCTGTCGATGCATTTCCCGCTCTGCCACGTCACCCCCACGTGCACCCGTCATACGCCATCCCATGCGTCGCATATATTTGTGAAAATTTTGTGTTTTTTTAAGGTTTTTCATTCGTATTTTGCTCCGCAGACCGCCAACCTCCACCAAAGAATTTTTCGCCATTTCTCTACGATTTTTCCTCCCTTTCATCATCTACATGGCCATTTCCTCCATCCATACTGCCTCCATCTTTCCCGACCATGGATTTCTTGACAAGTTTGTTGTTTTACAGGGTTTCAAGAGGGGAAAACCGCCATGGCTCGTTACCTCTGTCACAGTGGCAGAAATTACGGAACAGGTCATGTACAGAGATGCATTTAATGAAGAAAAGGCCCAGGGAAGTGTTTGACGTGATTGTAAACAAAGGACAGGGTCAGATTCTGTCACTCTCCTCCGGATCCATTAAAAGCACAGAGTTCACGACCAGAAGGTAACTGTGGGAGTGGCAAAGAGAAATCAGCAAGGAAATCGAAGAGTTGCAGCATTAAAATGGAGATTTTAAAGGATTAATCCAGCTCCTCAGAAGCAAGGTACCAGGTTGAAAACCCCGAAGATCAATCAGAAGTTTTATGCATGGGAAACCGTACCACCAGGGTTTTCCACAGTAGCAAGATGTTTTTCTTCATCAGAGGACAAAGTGCCCATGAAGTTTTTATTATACATCGTGTTCCTGAAGTTTCTTACCCCAACAGTAGTCCTACATGGTCAGAAAGCATTTGTTACACAAGTAGGGCAGACCTCACTGTTTCTTATTTTTCCTTTGTTATTTCACCAAATGTACCACACAGTACTGCAGTCAAAACACCTAAGCCATACCAGAGATAAATGCAGAGAGTTAAAACAGAGTGGGTTTTGGCCCTCTTTCCCTTTCCTGCGTTTAATGTTTCATTTAGTTCTCACCTACCTCCTCAGTTCATCTGCTGTTATAAAATCCATGAGAAAATATTGTAAAGGTTGTTGATCGGATATCAGAGAATTGTAAGCAGCTTCTCTTGAGACGAGTTCTCTGTGTATAATTGTAAGATAGGCTGGGGAAGATGTATTCAGACTGAATGAATAATCTATTGGCTATGTTGTACCTGATTGGTGTTGATATTTAATATGACAAGCACATTTCATTGGATCCCGATCTAAAGCTGCGGTGATGTTTTTCTATCTCTGTGTTTAATTCATTTCATTCCAGTTTCTCCTGGCTTGCATTAGAAAACTGGTATAGGATTTACCCTTGATAGGTACCCTATACTCCTGCTCTCCTTGCCTTTAATTTTTTTATGCTAATGTGTTATCCAAAGATCGATATCAATTGATTTAACTAGTGTAGTGGATGATATTGCCTGCTAGCTGATGTATGAATTAATGGAATCTGTTTTTAGATGTGCTTGTTAGGATTTAGTTGAATGCATTGAGAACACTGGGAGGTTTAGAACTTTGCCTCTGCCTCACTAGGATCTTTCCATTCCAATTAAGCCTTTCTAAGTTCCCTTGTGCTGCCTCTGATTGTGTCCAAGCAGGTCTGGAGTTAAATGACCTCTGACCTGATCTATAGACAGAATTGGATGGTTCTCCTTCTTCATTTTCAGTCCTTAATGTCCCATACCACCCAATCACTTTAGGATCCAAGGCTTTAGATGACTAGCCCAACTGAAAGCTTACGTGTTGAGTAGCAAGTAAATCCTTTCTTGACTCCATTGCCCAATGGACTTGACATTCCCTGAATTACTTCTCTTTTGCCTAAATTCCTTTTTACCCAGCCTTGTCCCATGCTGAAACCTTCATCCCTGATTCCAAACAACTAAACCATAAAATCAAACAAACAAACCTTGTGCCAATAACTAGCCTAACATCTGAAATTTGAGCTTCAAAGACATAAAACCTTTGACTATCATAGAGAGATCCCTCTCTGGACCTAGGAGGGCTAGATCCTAGGGTCTGAAAGTGGTTCTGATGTTGTCTCATCTTTTGGTCTTGCCAATCTGGCCAAAACATGGTAACCCCAGCAAGAGAGAGAGAGATGAAGTACCATAAAATTCCCTGCATGATGGTACTTGGAAGGACATCTTGGTCTAGTTAATATTAAGATCTCAGCTGATGTCAAGATCCCAGAGGGAGGGTATCATGTGGAGCTCCAATTTAGTGTTGATACCTGGATGGAGCAACAAAGTTGTAGGCTTGTTGACTTAATTATAAAATACACAAGAGGTATTGTAATAATGATATATTATATATAAAAATGTATAAGATATGATTGAATGTTACAATGAGGCCCTGCTTATATACCTATGTAGGTGGCCTTTCACGAATGGGCATGTCTTTTTGGGCATGTCTTTTAGACATGCCCTTTGACTAACTTAATGACTACTTACATAATCCATATTAACTATTAATAACTATATTAATTATATCTGTCATGAATTATATTCATAACATTGCCTTCCTCTCAAAAAGCTTTGTCCTCAAAGCTTAATTTTTCGACAATTTTCGTCACTTGGGACTATCTGCTTGGCATGTCGTTGAGCACTCGTACCCCATCTTTGTAGAATTCTCTCTCATAACGTTGAGTTTGAAAACTAGGGCTTTTGTTATTAATTAATTAATATTTAAATTAATATATTTTTTTTTATAGAACATCCCTCGTACTTCATCTTGTATAATTTTTGGGGTTGATATTTGTCTTGAATTTAGGGTAATCAATTTTATTTTAATTTTAATTTTTATGGGGATATATAGTTTAAGTTTTATTTATTAATTATATAATAGAAGGATTATATAATTAATTTATTTATTAACTATATAATTGATTAATATATATATATATATATATATATATATATATATATATATATATATATATATAATTAATTAATTAATTGATTAATATATATACTTATTGGAAACGGCGTGTTGATCCATGGTGAGTTACGACTTATCCTCCACCGGTTGAATGGTTTTCTACTTGCTTCATACTTTGGTGAACGGGGATCTCTGCGAGACACGTAAGGACTGTGCGACCTACCGTGTCTGTAATCTAGGCTACGAGAATATCTGCGCCTGTAATCATTGCTAGGGTTATGTCGGCCGCTGCTGTTAGGCGGGCTTCGGCTTCTTCTGCGACATGGCGGAGGACTACGCCTCCCATCGTAACTGTCGGGAGATGGGGGCTTCTGTTATGCCACCTCAGCTTGTAACTAGGGCCTCGCGGTGATCGAGACCACGAACGATAAGGATTCCGCCTTTTTATTGTATTGCCACTTGCAAGTACCTTGACTCGTGCAGCTTGGGGTGCTTCCTCCATCAAATCTTTCTCTAAGTGTTCCTTCATCTGTTGCATTGATGTCGTGCCACCAGCAAGCAGAATATTACTAAATAATTCTCGGCGTATATCCACGTCACACTTATTTATACTCTCGATAACCATCTCGGGAAGTCCACAAAGTGAATGCCCTAAATTATCAAGCTTTTCCATATGAGGCAGTGTCTGAAGTACGGACGGGTTGAATATACAACCAGCCTAGATCCATTTTAACTCCAGATCTATCAAGCGCCGAGAGGGATCAAATCTCTCGAGGTGCAAACCTCTTTTTTTAGTGCAAAACTTGAGGAAAGGTTTGCACCTCGAGAGATTTGATCCCTCTAGGCGCTTGATAGATCCGGAGTTAAGATGGATCTAGGCTGGTTTTAGTCGTGTGATGCCAAGGAAAATCTATCGAAGATATGATTAATTTTATCAATAATATGTAAATATATCAAATATTAATATAGTCATTTTAAATATGCTAAATATTTCTGAGATTAACTTGGTCATTTTAATTTTAAATTTTCATAGTTACCTCAGTTCGTTGAGATGATAAATATTGTTAATAACTATAATGATGAAAAATGATGAAATATTTTTTTTGATTGCAAAGTGACAATAATAGTGTTGAAAGATAGAAAATGTGAATAATAAGAATGTACTCATGTTACAAATAGTCTTCATTGTGATCAACCTCAAACTATTTTCTTCTACTATTCTTACTGCCACCCTTGTTAGTTTTGTTATCTTTTCATATCAATTATATGAAAAAGAAAATTTAAATCGTAAACCATTTAAATATTTAGCTCGAGCTGTTGTAGTAAATATGGTACCTTGTCTCTCTTGCTCTCCAATATTAATAGGTTAAATTACTATAACACAAAAATCAATGTACATTGTCAATAAATTTTTGTGCTTACACTAAAATCAATGCATATTGTTAATCCAATCACTTTAAAATCAATGTACCGTCATATATCCAATTACATCAAATCATAAATCAACATATACATTGAAATCAATGCATTTAATGCAAGCAATCAAATAAGATTAGAAACCAACATCTACACTGAAATCAATGCATTTACTCAAAGCAATCAAATAGGATTAGAAATCGTCATCTACACTGAAATCAATGCATTTAGTGCAAACAATCAAATAGGATAGAAATAATCTACATTGAAATCAATGAATCTAGTGCAAGAAATCAAATATAATTATAAATTAACGTCTAAATTGAAATCAACACATCCAGTGCAAGCAATCAAATAGTATGAGAAATCACCACCTACACTGAAATCAATGCATCTAGTGCAAGTAATCAAATATCATTAGAAATAAATATCTACACTAAAATCGATGCATCTAGTGAAAATAATCAAATAGGATTATAAATCACCATCTCCACTTAAATCAATCCATCTAGTGCAACAAATATTCTTCCCTCTCTCCACCCTCCATCCATATCTATATCCCCCTCCATCTCTTGTTTTTTGTCTCTCTATCTCACCCCCCTAAACACACACACTCTCGCACTCCATATATATCATTCTCTTTGTCAATCACCCCCTCTCCTCATCTCTCTCTTCTTCCCTCTCTTCACCTTCCATCTATATCTCTATCTTCCCCTTCTCTCCCTCTCCCCCGCTAATATCTCTCTTTCCTCCTTTTGTCCCCTCTCTCTCTCTCTCTCCATCTTCCTTATCACTCACTCTCTCTCTAGAAACCAACATATACACTGAAATCAATGCATTTACTCAAAGAAATCAAATAGGATTAGAAATCGCCATCTACACTGAAATCAATGCATTTAGTGCAAACAATCAAATAGGATTTGAAATCATATACATTGAAATCAATTCATCTAGTGCAAGTAATCAAATATAATTATAAATTGACATCTAAATTGAAATCAACACATTCAGTGCAGGCAATCAAATTGTATTAGAAATCACCACCTACACTGAAATCAATGCATCTAGTGCAATTAATCAAATATCATTAGAAATAAATATCTACACTAAAATCGATGCATCTAGTGCAAATAATCAAATAGGATTAGAAATCACCATCTCCACTTATATCAATCCATCTAGTGTGAGAAATATTCCTCCCTTTCTCCACCCTCCATCCATATCTATATCCCCCTCCATCTATTCTTTGTTGTCTCTCTATCTCACCCGCCTAAACACATACGCTCTCGCACTCCATATATATCAATATCTTTGTCAATCACCCCCTCTCCCCATCTCTCTCTTCTTCCCTCTCTTCACCTTCCATCTATATCTCTATCTTCCCCTTCTCTCCCTCTCCCCCATTAATATCTCCCTTTCCTCCTTTTGTCCTCTCTCCCTCTCTCTCCATATTCCTTATCACTCTCTCTCTCTCTCTCTCTAGAAACCAACATCTACACTAAAATCAATGCATTTACTCAAATAAATCAAATAGGATTAGAAATCGCCATCTACACTGAAATCAATGCATTTAGTGTAAACAATCAAATAGGATTAGAAATCATCTACATTGAAACCAATTCATCTAGTGCAAGTAATCAAATATAATTATAAATCGACATCTAAATTGAAATCAACAAATTTAGTGCAAGCAATCAAATTGTATTAGAAATCACCACCTACACTGAAATCAATGCATCTAGTGCAAGTAATCAAATATCATTAGAAATAAATATCTACACTAAAATCAATGCATATAGTGCAAATAATCATATAGGATTATAAATCACCATCTCCACTTATATCAACCATCTAGTGTGAGAAATATTATTTCCTCTCTCCACCCTCCATCCATATCTATACCCCCCTCCATCTCTTCTTTTCTGTCTCTCTATCTCACCCCCCTAAACACACACACTCTCGCACTCCATATATATCAATCTCTTTGTCAATCCCCTCCTCTCCCCATCTCTCTCTTCTTCCCTCTCGTCACCTTCCATCTATATGTCTATCTTCCCCTTCTCTCCCTTTCCCCCGCTAATATCTTTTTTTCCTCCTTTTGTCCTCTCTCCCTCTCTCTCCATATTCCTTATCACTCACTCTCTCTCTCTCTCTCCACCTTTCTCTCTCTATGTCTTTCTTCTTACCTCCCTCTCCCTCCCCCTCCAAGTCCATCTCTCCTTCCCTCCCTCTCTCCACTCTCTCACATCCTCTCTCTTCCTTCCTCTCTTTCCCTCTCTCTCCCATCTCTCTCTCCCTCTCTCTCTCTCTCTTCACCCACCAACTATGTTACTATATCCCTCCTTCTCTCCTTATTTCTCCTTATCCTCCCCCTTATCTCCATTTCTCCTTATTTGCCTCTTTATCTTAGCCCCAAAAATACACACACTCTCTCTGTCTCTCCCTTGTCACTCCTTCTCTCTCTCCACTTCTCACTCTCTATATTTCTTATTTCATACATCTCTCCCCCTCAAACTCCATCTCTCTATCGATCCCTCTCTGCTCCTCTCTCTCAAGTCCTCTCTCTCATCCTTCCTCTCTCTCTCTCTCTCTCCTAACTCCCTCTCTCTTCCCTGATCTCTCTCTCTCTCTCTCTCTCTTCCCTCCAATACCCTCTCTCCCCCATCACTCTCCTCCTCCTCTCTCATCCTTCCTCTCTCTCCCTTTCTCTCCTACCTCCCTCTCTCTTTTCCCTCCAATCCTCTCTCTTCCCCCATCTCTCTCTCTCTCTCTCTCTCTCTCTCTCTCTCTAATCCTCTCTCTTCCCCCACCTCCCTTTCTTTCTCTCTCTTTCCGCCCCTCTCTCTCTCCAACTACATTACTATATCCCTCCCTCTCTCCTTCTCTCCCCCCTTCTTTCCATACATCTTACTTTGTCTCTTTATCTCACCCCTAAACATACACACTCTCTCTCCATCTCTCCCTTATCACTCTCTCTCTATTTCTTCTTAGTTATGTAAACTAATGAACATAAATATTCATAAATATAAAGCAGATTATGGAGTAAATATGAAAAGAGGTTTTATTTACTTACCATACCTTTGGTTTATTTATATTTTTATTTATTTACCATACCTCTTTTATTTACTATGGTATTTGGCCCATAGGCTTGTTATATAATTAGATTTTTATTTATAATCCTATTTGATATATTGTTATTTATTTACCTTACCTCTTTATACCTCTTTTATATTTATTTATTTACCATACTTATTTTATAAATATGGTATTGGTATCAATATTAATTTGTCCCATGGTATTCGTCCCATAGGCTTCATCTAAAGAAAACCTCTATTTTAAGTTTTTTTAAATATAAAAAGGTTTATGGAGTAAATATAAAAAGAATTTTTATTTATTTACCATACATCTAGTTTATATATATTTTTATTTATTTACGATAGCTCTGGAGTAAGTATAAAAATAGGTTTTATTTATTTACCATACGTGATGTTTATTTATATTTATATTTATTTAAATTTTAAAATATTGCAACTTTGATGGGGAAATATTTATGTCTTTAAATATTTTAATTTATCCATAGAATATGAGTTTTCTTTTTAAAGATTCATTTTACAAATATTTAATTAAAAGAAATATTAAAAGATTTTGGAATTTGATTGTTTGTGTTGAATTAATTCTTTTCCTTTGATTTAGGAAATGGTATTGAATTTAATAAAGAGTAAAGATGTTAAAAATTTTACTTAATTTGGAAATTCAATGTGGTAAATTTTTTTGTTAAAGGTAAATTTATGATCCATTCAAATTCACGTATATAATTTACTATCCATTCAAATTATATAAATAATACATAGTTGTATTTTAATAGTTAATCTCAGCCCATTAATAAGTTTAAAAAGTTATATATAATCTAAATAATAAAGTTATATAAAATTCAAGATTAGGTTAATGCTTTGGCCGACATTAGAAAAAGTAAAATTTATTATTTTTTGAGAATGTGACATACCCAACATCAGGTCATACTGGGCTGTAGATTGCGCCTCTTGGCGCAATCAGGATATCTGAATCTATCAGCTGCAAATTCTATTGTCTTTCCATCTGGGAGTTCATAAGTGTCGTTGGAATATTAGAATAAGTAGATTCATCAAAGGGTGTGTCTGGTACACATCAGACAACTTCCTCCTTTCTCTTGAATGAATATCGAGGCTTGACCAAAATCCCTTTACTCTCCAATGACCTCATAAGGCAGTCAGTTAAAACCTCCCCGCCAATGGGAAAAGACACCATGGCCTTTTGAAGAACATAACCATCATGGACTGCAGCAATAGTTGTCGATCCGCCACCATAGTCAACAACTAAAGAAGTGGGACGTCCTGAAGCAAAGGAAGTTAATTTCGCATTCTTTGCTGAGAATAGGGCTGGCACCTTGTGACTTTCAAACATAAGCTCTGCAGTTCTCTCCCTTTGTTGTTGCGAATTGGAGGATGGTTTAGTTAACAATATAGGATGCTCCTTCGGATCAATTAGCAAGTGCTCCCGAAAAGCATGGTCCCATATGCTATCCACAACATCCCAATCAGCAACAATACCATCCTTTAGAGCTGGAATCACCTCCATAAAATCACGTTGGTAGCCAAGAGCTTGAGAACCAACATACAATTTCCGCTTGGATTTGGACTTCTCAGAGTCTAGCTTGACATTCATTTTGGCATTTGAAGATTCTAAATCTCCTTCAACTTTGACTGCGTCATCCATCCCCGTTTGCTCAATAGATCCCACAACAGAAGGAAAAACTGCCTTTGGGGCATCTGCTTGTTCTACATCATGTTCATATTTATCATTTTCAAAATTTTTTATATTCATATCAAATTCCATATACCCACTTTGACTGTCATTCATGTCAAAACAGTTGTTTAGATTATCTTCATCTTTATGTGGATGTTCTTCCTCTAAAACTGAAATTCTCATTACTTGATCTTCTGCAGAATGTGGTGACTCTTCATGATTATGATCTGAATTAGCTGAATTGTTCAGTTGATTATGTTCAATATTCTGGACTATTGGTTTTTGCGTTGGATTAAATTTATCCAACATGGCATTTAATTTTTGCATTAGTTTGTTATGATTGTCTCTGGACTCGTTATGGATTTTCAACATTAGTCTGTCTATCCGATTTGTCGTGTCTTGAAGTTGTTTGATGTCGTCAGTATTTCTTGTAACCTTATCCTCAAGATTGACTAATCGTTTAGTGAGTTTATCAGAATTATTGATCTTACTCTCAAGTTCAATCAATTTTTTGTTGAACTCGTCCATTGTCATTGATGAAGACATCGAGCGGTAGCAATTTTGAGGCATAGCATGTAACAGCTGAAAGCAACTAACAGTGGCGTAGGTGCTTCCTTCTAGGCAAGAAGATCGCTGCTCCGATACCAAATGGAGCAACAAAGTTGTAGGCTTGTTGACTTAATTATAAAATACACAAGAGGTATTGTAATAATGATATATTATATATAAAAATGTATAAGAGATGATTGAATGTTACAATGAGGCCCTGCTTATATACCTATGCAGGTGGCCTTTCACGAATGGGCATGTCTAAAAGACATGCCCTTTGACTAACTTAATGACTACTTACATAATCCATATTAACTATTAATAACTATATTAATTATATCTGTTATGAATTATATTCATAACACTGGATCCCTCTAAGGGTTGGTGTCCGAGCATGAATGGCTAGATGGTAGCATGTTGGATGGATACCAAGGTTGTAGTCTGATGGTAACTATAGTGGAAATTGCCTAGATGACACCTTAGTCCTTGTTGAGAGGACACCTTGGTAGTTAGGGTATCCTTAGCATTGCATATGTTGATACTCTTCTTATGAGAAATTTTCGAAGTGAGTATTTTCTTTGTACCATTAGTCAATTATGAATACCTCCCTAGTTAAGAGGGAGTGTTGGAAAATGTACCTAGTTTCGATCTTCATAATTTTCATTTGATCTATATATTTATTATATATCAAAGAGAAGAAAGAAAATTGTAAAAGAAAATATTTGATTAAGCATGGGTTTCATGCTCAAAGTCATTTGTCTCTAGGTCAAAGCACCTATTGAGTGCTTCTAGGTTTTTGTCATAAGTCATAGTACATGTCATATTGTAAAAGCCCCACTTGGGTATTTGTGTCAAAAGAGAAAAAATATATTTGTGTTTCTAAAGTGTTTAAATGCTCCCAAAGAACAAGTTGACCAACATGGTTCAAGTCGACCTAGAGAGAGCCTCCTGGAAGGCTATAAATGAATGATACTTCGACCTCATTTGGTATGCGATGGAAGCACACACATTATCTTCTGATCTGTGATAATAAAGGACATGGAGAGGATTTAAGAGAGGCTAGATGAGCCTTGTGAAGAAAGATAACATACACATACATGCTTAGGTTCACAATTAAAGAAGGTTGCGAAGAAGAGGCCAGTGAGAAAGAAGACTAGTCTATGTTCAAATCACAGGTGCGAAAATTTATAAGGTTGCTAGGGTTTCCTCAGGCTTGAAAATTTCAAAAAGAAGATAAGTTCGATCCTTGGAGTTTTTGTCTTATTGTCCTCTTGAAGATGTTTGACTTGCAAAAGTAAAAGGCTGGTTGACTTGGTCTTTGGTGAAAGTCGTGTCTTGTCTTTGTCTTGAAAGCCTCCTTTGATATTTATTCTATAAGAAGAGTTATTTTGGGTTTTCCCTTGGCTTGGAGCCTACATCCTGTGTTCATTTTGTATGGTTGTGATCTTTATGTTTTTGTCATTTATTTGATGATAAGAACACTAACATAATCAACAAAAGAAAAATATAATATCATAGGTAAATGTCAAGTAAGAGAAATAAAGAATAAGTTGTCCTAATAATGCCCTAATAGATTTCTCAACACATATTAGGTATGGATTCCACTCTTTTGGTAAATTTTCATTGCTCAAAACATTTCTCACTAGTTGGTTTAGAACCTTTGACCAAAGAAGTAGAGCGTTCATCATCTAAGATGGTGGGCCCATCTATGGAAAGAAGCCAATACCTACCTACATAACATAGAAACCAATTCAATCCATGTGTGAATGTGCGTGAATGTAGAGAATACTCCCTCTTGGTCAAAATCTCACCATCAAACAATGCATGCAGGCTTAGAGTTCCAGTCGCAAATTACTGCTAGTTCTCTCAACCAAATTGACATGGAATATAAGTGCAAATTTGGAGATTGTGACAAGGGTAAGGGTTTACCCTCGCCGCAAGGGGCTACACCCAAACTCTATATCATCTTCCTTTGATTGATCATTTCACAACCATAAATGACTAATATGGTTATGGTAGCTTGAAATAAGAAATGCAACATTTATAGATCCATCTAGTTATGAAGTAAACTTCACCCTCCAACATAGATTATTTGATTGAATCCAATAATGAAAAGTTACAATTTTAATATTAAGCTTTTACAATTTTACACATTTACTCAATATAAATGAATTTGTAAACTCACAACTTCATATTACAATTTCAACAATTAAAATTAATAATATCTAATAATTTATTTTAAATTTTGAAAAATAAATAACTAAAATATTTATTACAACATTAACTTAAAATATTAATATACTTCCCAATACTGAGCTTACTATTTAGAATTACCGAACTTACAATATTAGCTTACTCCATTAGCTTTATTAAAAAACACACTTTAAAAACTTTTAACTATATTTATAAAGAACTCATTATTTTAATTACTACATCAAATCTTTTATTATGCTTAGTTTTGCAATAAATAAATAAAATCAAAATATTAAAAAGAGAGATTTAATGTTTATATTTTAATGAAAAAGCAAGAATATATATATATAAAAAAGATATTCCAAATTTTGATATAAATAGAAATTAAAAAACAAATATGTAAACAGCCAAAAAGAGACCTTAAGTTTGTTCACCTTGAGAAACTAACAGGAATATAACTTCGTTTATGATTGTGAAATGCAACCAAAAATGTTACGAAAGCTTATGGTCTCTTTCATAGTAAAATAAGGAATCCAAGAAATGATTATGATTTGCGATTCACTAATCATTCTCTTTTTCTCGATTAATCAATGGATCTTTCCCTTTTGATTTTAAACTTGCACAAATAATCAAAAGGATTCATTATACATTTCATCTTATTCTTAAGAAGCAATGTATCTATGTCTTAAGAAGCAATGTATCTATGTTTTAAGGACTAATAATAATGTCAATCCAAATAAAATGGCTAATTTGGTTTCAACAATCTCAAAGGAGAGGGAAAAAATGATGGTTACCTTACCATGAGGTATTAAATGAATTTTTTTAATGAGGAGAGAGGGCCTTGCTTTGGATCTAATGTGAAGGACCCATGGCAGGCATGTAAAACCCCCCACACATTTGTATACTTGAGACAAAAAGTCTCATGGCAATTCAAAGTGCATGATCTACAGGGGTGGTGTGCAAAGTTGCATGACACATGTGAGAGTTGCACTTAGTTCTTGGATACAATTGACAATGGAAGATATGGGGTTTTATTAAAGGAGAAAGATGTGGGCTAGTCGTGCCCACACACTGAGCTGATTGTCCTGCAATAGGAAAGAGGTACCCTCAATCTCTTGGCTGACCTTTTCATGATTAGCCCGAAGGAAAATGCTATTGGTGACATTGATAAAATTAAGTATGTTGAGCAATTTTCCTGGTGTTTAAAGAAACTGGAAACATGGAATAAAGGCCAAAGTTGGACAATGGTCTTTCTTGGGGCTCTCTGAAGAATGTGGGAGACTCTTCCTTCCTATGTGGCCTTGAGACAAAGGTAAGCTTGAATTCAAGCTATGTTGTAAGCTTCGATTTCTATGTTTGAATACCTTCTTTCTTAGTCTGAGCATTGGTATCTTTCTGTTTTTTGGTTGTTAATTCCTTACTAGAGGCCTACTTTGGGGGCATCGCTCCTCATATGATGACTTGCAGGGATGTGGGAGCTCTGCTCTACTTCTTTAGGAATTTGAAATTGTATGGGAGGTAGGCTGTGTGTTTAGGCATGAAAATGACATCCCTTGGGAGTCTGGCTCTTTATTTTTGAATTTGGTGAGAATTGAGTTCCCCTTGCTCGATGTCTCTCGGGATTCTCGAGTGTGGTTTATTGTGGTGATTATATTCACCACGGATACCTTTGGGCCTATGTTCATATTGGTAGATGTTGGAATGGTGTTTTTAGGATTGGCGTTAGTCTCTATGGATTTAGGTTGGGTGTCGGTTTTGCACCTTCTTGATTTCAACCTTTCAACATCTCCCTTTCGCCCTTTTTCAGAATGTTGTTAGGGGCTAGGGGTGGCAAATAGTTCTATTAGTTGGCTTATCAATTGCTTATCAACATCTTCTTGGGGGGGTTCCAAATATTCAGGTTCTTAGTCTACTATGGGTGTATTATGACGGTGGTAGAACACTTGTGTGTTTAACATTTTCATACGAGGTTAATTATAACACTGTGAGTAGTAAGTGGTTTTTGGGACTACACAGTTATATCAGAGCTCTATAGACTGTCTACATGCATAACCTTCGTGTTAGTACCTATAATTTTATGGTATCCATCTTGTATCGGATTTTGTAAATTGGAACTAGTATTCTTAGGAAAGTGAATGCATAACCCCCTTCCTTGGGATTTCGTATTAAAACCTTTGAAGTTGAAGCACATTGGGAATTTTGTCTATGTCTATACTCAGACTATTGTCAACATTTTAAAGTTAGAGTTTAGGAGATTATGGATTCGAGGGGGTGAAGTAGCTGGATTGACTCTACCTTACGCACACCATGCATCATGGAATACTTGAACTAATGGAAATCATGCAATCTATCTAGACCAGAGTACAATGAATGCATGATGAGTTGGACTATTTGTGATCTCAACTAGAGGACGTGATGTTACGATGGGACATGGACATAAAAGAGAAACTTGAAGTCAAAGGCACAACTCTTGAACCTTCACCTCATGATTAATATTTGTGACAACCATGCCTTGTAAATTTGTTTTTTGGTTGATAGATATTGGCTGCTTTATACATGGAATAATATAGTACGCTGCTTAGATAGCTTGGGAAAAAATTGTATAGATTATAGAGAATGCTTGAAAGTAGGAAGAAGATATAAACTCAAGAAGCAACCTCTCTTATCTTATTGTATTTGTAACTCAACTGAGCTCTTTGCTCAATGTTTTAATACAAATAAAACTATTTTTTTTGTTTGGTAAGTTGTGTGAGTCTTGGGATGACTGCACGCTTAACCTTTGGCTTGAGAAAACACGACCTAGGGCCATCTAAGCCTATCAAAATCATGGAGGGATTGCACCAGGCCTAAGCCATACCAGTCCTTAATGGTTGGATTTTTTCCCATGGAGTTTCGAACCGGTGACCTTCATATCATGGAGTGCCTTAACAATACCCTCCATCACTATCTATTCTATGCCCCATGGATTTATTAAAAGTAAAACTATAATGGAAATATATTTTTATAATTTGTTTATTTATATTTTTATAACTTTAAATATTTTTTTTACAAATTTTCATTAAAATATAAAAAAAAATGTTTTTTTTGTTTTTTGTTTTTTAAAGCTGGGCTAGGATCTATTAATTAAGCATACATATTGTACAATGCATAGACACAGATAGCTAAGGAATTTAGCCTATACCTGCCCGAATTTGTCTCCAAAATATCAAAAATAGGGGCTGCCCCTAACAGGGAAACCAACCCATTAACAATCTAGAGAGATACAAGATAGCTAGCATTTCTAAAGTGCTGTTGAAAATTGAATTTTTTTTTTTATCAGTTGTATCCAAAAGAGTACTATAGAGCATGATGCAAAGTCGTTAAGTCTTTTTGGCATCTTCATTCTGGATAGCTTCAATTCCTGCAATGTCTTCTTCTATCACTGGGCATCCATATATGTGCACTATCTCTTCCTCTTTAGCTGTGAGGACGTGCGGAACCCTTGGTGGAGGAGGAGGAGGGCCATATACCATCGAACCCTCGACATTATCGTCCTCGCGCCATATTCCATCAGCTGTCAGGTTCCAGACTTCCACCATCTGCATAGAGGGAGTTTTCACAAGTAAGCTCTTGAGCTTCCGTGGCAGGGGCGACAAGGAGCACAGGATGGTCGATTTGTGGCATATGTGCTTGGCTTTGGGTAGGCCAGGCAGGGAGGGGTTAGGGCTAGAGTTGAGGGAGGATTCCTCACCTAGAGTACCAGGAGGAGAAGCTGCCGATTGGGCAATGGAGTTGAAGGAGGGGTCAAGAGCACTACCAAAATGCCCATGCGCATTGTCACGATGCAAACATGCAGGGAGTGCTCCCTTAACATTGCCACGATGAGGTTTCTGGCACTGGCGAGGAGGCATGGTGCAACAATTGAGCAAGGTAGCGAGGTTAAGGCGCAAAGGGAGGGCATAGCTTGGAGGAAGAGCCGAGATGACGAGGTGAAGGTGCAGAGAGCAGGCACTGCTAAAGAAGATTGAGCTCGATGGAGGGGGCAAGGGAAAAGCTTAAATGCAAGAGCGTTGGGTGGTGAGCCTGGATTGAGGCATTAGATGGCATGAACTGCCTCAGATGATGACGCGGAGGCTTGGATCCAACTGCAGGACGAACAATAAATTCTTTGAAGGTGGCATTAAATTGCCAATTGGTGCGATGAGGAGGTGGCAGCCAAGCATGGTGCTGCCATTTCGAGCTATGGTGCTTCATTTTCATTCATGGAAAGTGGAACTTCGCGCAAGTCTTGAGTGTTGAAGGACTCGCAACACATTTCACTTGGATCCAAGAGTTAATAAAAAATATTAAAATAGCATCTTTAAATTATTAAATTTATATACATAAACCTTTTATCTATATATATTTGTGATTACACTAAAGTTGCATTAGAGAGAAGAAGACCAATCTATTCAAAATAAAATGCTAATCATACTTATCATTATTGTGCAGAGACTTGATTGAATTTAAACCCCCCTTAAAAATTTAATTCCCAAAGTAACTTCCTTCTTAACACCTCCCTCCCCTAAAATTTGAACCCTCGCCCGATTATATATAAAAACTATTTCCTTACTCTCTAAAATGTAAAATTAGCCTAATGCTAAGCTACTTGTCATAATTCAAATCATGTTCACCCAATGGACCACTTTGATCTGATATTTTAACCACAACAGTTTTGCGTCGGTGCATTTTGGGTCATAGCCTTTTGGATAATTGGCTAGGCCGGCAGGTACAGAGGGATAAGGAGTGAATGGTTTAGGTTAGGTTAGGTTTATGATAGGGTTTCATGGGGTTCTCTCCAGCCACGTCCACGCCATCACATTCAGCTTGCAAACTGAATAGCCTCCAAAAATGGGTCAGACAAATCACACAACTGACCGCACAACTCGGCGGATCCGTGTCACATCTCCTATAGGACCCCAGACCAACTTACGCGTCGATTGACGGAATTCTTGACGGTGGGTCATGGCTTCTGCGGACAAGGAGGAGTTTGAAGAAATCAGAGGTCGGAATCTTACAACCAACATGCCGGACATGCGAGTTCGTCGCTACTTAATACAGTAGCGAGGGTTTAAAGCAAATCCTAGGGTTTAATATCTGGTTATTTCATGCCAATCGACGGCTTCTGGGACCCGTAATTTTGTAAAGATTGCTGACGCCAGGACTCCTGGAAAACGACGACAGATTGCACATAGAAGTTGGTCATAAGAAACATATGTGAAAGTGCAGGTTGAAGTGGGGAGGCGGAGGGGACATTCAAAGAGGAAAGCGTGTAATGTATGACTGAGATGATCTGAAGCGGAGACTTCGAATCGTCTCATTCAAACGCCCCCCATCCAATCCGGATCTTCCCCTTTATATCTTACGTTTTTCCCGGCTTTCAGTTCATGCTTAATCCGACTTTTCCTCTGCATCTGGTATCGATCACAGCAAATTGAAAAGCTGCAGTTTGAGCCCAATTTATTGCCCAGGATTGGTGTTTTGCTTGGGTTTTGATCTGGCTACCATTTTTCATCTGAAAAAAGAGAACCCAGTTGATTCATAGGCAGACAACAATTGAGTATTCATTGCAGTAATGGCGATTTCTGTATTATCTGATTGCTGTGTTTTGAAAACGGCGCCTTCTCTTAAAATGGGCTCAAAGCACAGACCCATGGTTCCTCAAGCATCTCTTCCTGGTATTGTGGGGTTAAGATCCTTGCCCTCATTGTGTCTGGGGAGAACTTTCGCTAAGCATAAGGGTGCTGGTACTTTCCCTTGCGGTCCTTTGCGCAGAGGACCGAGGTTAGCAGGGGAGACCGGTGTTGCAGTGCCTCTTAGGACTACTTTGGTTTCAGATAATGAGAATGGTGAAGCAGGCTTTGATCCGAGCGCGCCTCCTCCGTTCACCTTGGCAGACATTCGAGCAGCCATTCCGAAGCATTGCTGGGTGAAGGATCCTTGGAAGTCTATCAGCTATGTTGTGAGGGATGTAGTTGTTGTGTTTGGGCTGGCGGCTGCAGCTAGTTATTTTAACAATTGGCTGTTTTGGCCCATTTATTGGGCTGCTCAGGGGACCATGTTTTGGGCACTTTTTGTTCTGGGACATGACTGGTGAGTTTTCATGCTCCTTAGGCCTCTTCTCTGCTTCTGCCAGTATTTTTTCTGTAAATAATGGTTTTTGTGGCTGTTAATGAGTTGATAGTTTGGATTTAAGTAGCTAAGTAATGGTTGTTTGAGCTGTTTATAGGTTGATGGTTTGGATGCAAGAAGTAGTTAAATTATGGTCATTTTAGCTGTTCATCAATTGATGGTTTGGGTTTAACAAGTAGTTAAATAATGGTTGTTTTAGCCGTTTATGTGTGGTCTGGACTCAAGAAGTACTTTTCCTGGTTTGTGGCACATTGTATTCCTTGAAAAGATTTGTGGCACAATTATAGATCCCATCGCCCTAGATCTCTCTGCTGGCCGTGGCGTTCTAGCCAATAAGGTTTTGAAAGGTCTTCTCTTCACGGATTGGGTACTTCCAGGATACGTTGGATAAGGGGCACTCAAATCTCCCCATATCCTTCTGGAATCCGGCAGACCATGAATCGCCGAAATTGCCATTCGCAATCCTTAAATCGTCATTTCAATCATCAGAGTAGATTTGGAGATGCCGAATTAGTCTAGGATTGCAGTTTCTGAACACTGAGATAGCAGATTTTTCGAGATTTCAGTTTTCCACGCTCTTCCAGGAAGGCCTTGAAAGGTGGTAGGTATTAAGGAGACGACAAACTGATGACAGTCTCCTTATGCTACGGTTCCCAGTCGTCTGAACCTGCCCATGCTTTAGGTGAAGGCTGGTTGGGGAAAAGGTCTTATTAACTTCACTTACCGTTTTTTGGGTTGAATTTCTATCAATGGCGGAGTACTTTCTGATATCCGGGTTTGGCATTTTGGTTAAAGACCGATATCCATAGGTAGTTGGTGTTGAGGTCTTTACTTGCGAGTTCTCCTCTCTGGGCTGAATACTTGCATCTTTCAAAGGCCCTCCCGCTGGCTGGTGGTGCTTTGTGTTCCAGGCCTGTTCTCTTATAGCCTGCTGAACGGTTTAACATCCTGGACAAGTCAGGAACTAGCTTAGTATAATGGTTTGGTTACTTTGAGCTTTGCAGCTTGTGGATGGAAACAGGTAATGATTTCTGCAACATTCCAACGAGCAGACAGGGCACACGTGGTCATATTTCTTTGAGCAACTTTGTTTGATCCTTTTGGGGAAGGTGATTTGAAGGGAGCCCTGAATCACATTGTGACCTGCAATGAGTTAAATCATAAGAATATATTTTGATGATTGAAGCAATCTTTGGATCTAGCAGGCCACGGTGACAGCATGGATTCGTGATAAATACAGAGTTACCTTTGAGCTCCCAGCTTCGATCGTAAAATCAAAATCAAAATTAAAATTGTGTATCATTGTGACCCTACAGATTATAGGCTGTATTATGCTTGTCTTTTCCATCTAGTGTGTGTGGGTGCACTCATTTGGGGAGCCTGGTCAATAATTACCTAAATTTAAAGAATCGGGATTTCTCCTTGTGGTTTAAATAAAATATCGAAGTGGGAAGGAAATATAGAATTGAGGTATTCTGGATTAAATGTAGCCTTATGCATGATCATTGTTCTCTCTCTTTTATTGAACATCTGAAAGATTCAAACTGGGCTAAACTCTTGGAAATTGTTTGTGTGCAGTGGCCATGGAAGCTTTTCTAGCAACCACAAACTCAACAGTGTGATTGGGCATTTGACTCATTCTTCAATCCTCGTACCTTATCATGGCTGGTAAAGTAGAAAAATCTTTTGTATCGTCAGTGGTTTTCCTTTTATATGTCTTTTAACATAAACAAACATGCTTTAACAATGTAAAGTTACATACAAACCTATGTGCAGTACATTCTTGCAAGATTTATGCTGCATTGTCTTCTTTTTATGTGCTGCTAAAGCTGTATCGTTCTTGGAGATGATGAGGAATTTGTTAGTTTGTGTGGGAGGGAGTGTTTCAGTTTTATTATATTCTAAAAATATTTTTACACAGGATGTCTTTGGTGTCTTTTTTCTTCTTTTGGAACATGTTAACAATATATTTTAATGTAATTTGAAATTGTGTATTTGCAGGAGAATCAGTCATAGAACCCATCATCAGAATCACGGACATGTAGAAAATGACGAATCATGGCATCCTGTGAGTATTTGACATAATTCATCGACATTGCATTTCATTGACTAATGCGAGTGGTTTGTTGTTGCCATCAATTTACAGTTTAGTTTCTGTTGCTTCTAATTTCACTCAAACTAACAACCCACTTAGTAATTCTAAGTTCCACACCAAAACACAACATGCTGGGAAAATGTTTCAAAGAATAAAACTCAATAAACTACCTTTGAGAAATCCCTTGAAAACGAATTAGATATTCAGGACTATTTTGATTAACATTTGTTGGAGTAATGGAGCAGCCTCTGTCTAATTACTGAATTCTGCTTTGTCTATTTTCAGATGTCTAAAACGATATATGACACTTTGGATGAAGCAACCAAGAAATTACGGTTTACTATCCCATATCCCCTGCTTGCATATCCTTTCTACCTGGTAAGTATGTGTTCTCTTTTAGTTTTTGCTTGCATTTTTACCGTTCAAGGTATTGAAGTATCTTCACATATATTACCTGGCTCTGATTTGGTACATGCAATGGCTATGTTTTCAGTGGGGTAGAACTCCTGGAAAGAAAGGTTCTCACTTTCATCCGGACAGTGATCTATTTGGTCCGAGTGAGAAGAAGGACGTCATTACATCAACAGCATGCTGGAGTGCAATGGTAGCTTTACTAGCTGGACTTATAGTTTTTATGGGTCCTGCATGGATAATAAAGTTCTATGTTATTCCCTACTGGGTAATTACCTTGCTGAATTTCCACTATGGTTTTTCTATAAATTGTCTCACTTCCATGTTCTTGGTATTTTCAGCAGTGCCTTTTGAGTTTGCTTTGCTTCTTTGTGTCATGTCCTGTTGGAGCTGACTAGTTTTGCCAGTGCACGCTCTGGGGACTATGGATTATTTAAAACCTCTTGCCTCTATCATAACATTGTATTTTGGAATGTATCATGGACTGCAGATTTTTGTAATGTGGTTAGATCTCGTGACATATCTTCATCACCATGGTTATGATGAGAAGCTTCCATGGTACAGAGGCAAGGTACACATTGCATAACTAGCTTCGTAATTTTGTTGTTAGAATTTTAAATGCTTGATAATACTAAGGCTCCGGCTACACTGTAGGAATGGAGTTATCTCCGAGGAGGGCTTACTACCATTGATCGAGATTATGGCTTGATTAACAATATCCATCATGATATTGGAACTCATGTTGTGCATCACTTGTTTCCACAAATACCTCACTACCACCTGGTCGAAGCGGTGAGTTCTCCTGGATGTTCATGGGCTGTTAACTGCATTAAATAACTAAGACAATCCATGCCTCTATGAGATTTTCATCAATTTTCAGAAAATTAGGAGTGAGCACTCTTACAGGTTTTTAACATGTTCTTCATGGAAAAATACTCAACGCTTACTATATAAAACAATCCTGTTGAAAACATGTTCTGATTTTACATAATTTAATTCTTCCAAATAACATTACTTATAGTTATGTGTGCTGTTTTAGGCAGTATGATAGTGTCATGACTCATAACATTTGACTGTTCATTCCAGTATTGTATTAGTTTAGCGGGAATTCTAATTGATCAACCTGATACACAGACTGAAGCGGTAAAGCCTGTGCTTGGAAAGTACTATCGGGAGCCGAAGCAGTCTGGTCCTCTGCCATTGCACTTGCTGGACCCTCTGCTGAAGAGCATGTCACAAGATCATTATGTTAATGATGAGGGAGAGATTGTGTTCTATCAAGCAGATCCTAACATGACAAAGTCGAGAAGATGAAATCAATCTGAAAATGGCTGGAGTATTTTTTAACATTTGGCTCGAGTATTTTTTTAACATATGGCATCTTCCAGCAGCTATTTCTTCGACATGTTTCTCTGCTTGTAAAATGTTGAAAGCTGTTGTATGATTCGGCCTTTATATTTTAGATTTAAATTCAAAGGTCATGATTATTATCTTTCTGATAATTCATATTTTGTAGCCTTGAGCCACTCTAAAAATAATTGGAAAACAGAGGGGCTCAAGTTTTATGTTTTCCCAAAGAACTTGGGAAAGTATACTTTCGTTAAAATTTCAACAAATATCATCTACAAATGTATTGGCTAGTAATCCGGTACTGAAAAGGCCTGGAAAGTCTTCTTGAGATCTTAAAGAATTTTCCTATGTACTATATCGTTTTTTAGATAATGAATTAATTAATTTATTAATGAATACCTTTTTGCCGCGAAGTTTTTAGACTTTCCACCATCATTGGAATTCTGAAGTGCATTATAATCTTCATCTTGAATGACCTGTGTTGGAAGTATGCCTTCCAAACTCCAGCATTATTACTATACCAATTAATCTTTATGTGAAATAAAATATATCCATTATCAATTAGAGCAATGCTGCCATCACCGGAATTCTGAAGTGTGTCACAATCGTCATTTTGAATGATCTGTGTTGAAAGCAGTGTTGATAATATTGGCAAAATTTCGGCGAGGGTCCAGAAAACATCTTATTGGTAATATCGGTGAAAATATCAGCAAGCATAAAAAAATCATTTTTTCGGATTTTTAAAAATTAGTTGATTTTTTCAAAATATTGTGATAGCCTATATTTTGAAAATATCGTGGATTTTTTCAAAATATCAAAATATCATGATATTTTATCAATATTTTCAAAATATCAAAATATCATGATATTTTATCAATATTTTCAAAATATCAAAATATCCCAAGATATTTTATCAATATTTTCAAAATAATGTGATATTTTCAAATCATATTTTCAAGCCGAAATATCTTTTCCTGCGATACAAAATATCGCCAATATTATCAACACTGATTGAAAGTATGCCTTCTTCACTTAAGCATTAGTAATATATCAATAAATCATCATGTGAAATAAAATAAATTGAACATCAATCAGAACAATGACAAATAAATCAGAACAATGACAAATAACACCGGTCTGTGTTTTGATTTCAAGGTTTTGAATGCATATTAGATTATGACTTGATAACGTTGTGACACTAAAATAACAGTGAGAATGGAACATTGGTGGACAACACTCGAAGGCCTATGAATTCCACATTAAATTAATATTGTACAAATTGCATTTCTTCAATTTCATCACCCCAAAAATGTGTTATATAGTATTTTTAAATCAGGGTTTCCAAAAAAAATCCATAATTTTCACCCATTCATTTTAATATCAATCCAGAAATATTTTTGTCAATTATCTCTGTGAATGGTTTTTTTATAAACTTCCCCTCCCATTTTTTTTAATTTTTTTTTTCAATTAAACAATAAATTTTCAAATTTGATTGAATTATCAGCAATTCACCCTCATTATCAATCTTGAAAACTTTGAAATACACTGTATATTGGATCATTCTCATCACTTTTATTTGTGTAAATGTTTTTTTTTTTCCATCATTTGAATCATTTCAAAAAAATGTTTGAATCTAACCAATTCACCTGAAATATCAATCTGTTTTTTGAAAAGCACTTTGGTGTTTAATCTGTATTCTGATCCTCTCAAATCATTTTCATGGCAAAGAATGTTATTTCTAAAATCACTGGGATCCAAGAGTTGATTAAATCAATGGTTGATATGATGACATTCAAGTCTTTTTTGGTAAGCGATGTGTTTCATATCTTGTGTATTTCATACCTTCTATTAAGGTCTAAATTTCTTGTTATATATCTTGTGTATTTCATACTTTTTATTAAAGTTTAAATTTCTTGTTATATATTTTATTCGCTATAGTCTAACTAAATTGTTTTTTTCCCTTTCCAATCATGAAAATCTGATTGGTTTATGTAGATAAAGGTCGAGATTCATTTTATGTAGATATAGATTTTTACATGAAGGCCAAGCGCAAATATTGAACGAATTTAATAAAATTATTACCAGGCACACATGTTGATCCGTTCAATTAAATGCATACCACCCACTGCATGCAGACTCACATACTATCATTTGATTTTTCTTTTTCAGATGCCTTAGTAATACTCCCATGACAACTGTAACTTCTCATTTAATAAATCTTCTGACATCTCATTCCAATACTCCCTCAATGGAGAACCAATCAATCATCACTAAAGTGTCTCTTTGGCCATGATTTTTTATATCTCTATTTAACCCTACTTTGTTTTATTTCTTATATAATAATGCAGAACATTAAAATTGTTTGGCCCAATATGAGCAACATGAATTTATTATTTAATAATTCAAATATGAACCAATAATGAATTTATTTTAAGCAATTTAAAAAATATATATATATATATAATTTTCAATGTGTTAAAGATAATTGAATTTGTCATCTCTTAATTGAAAAGGTGGTTTAACAATGAGGATTTAGACTATGTTAAAATAATTTATAGTTAATAATGATGAAAAATATTTAAAAATAGTTTTATTGTTTTTTCCTATTTAGAAGAATTGCTAACACAATACTATTATCATTAATCCTTTAGGTACTTATAAACATTCCTAAGATACCATTATTACTAATCCTCTAGGTACCTATATACATTTTTTTAGCAGGTTTAGCAGGCACTTGTTGATCATAAGATTTGAATCTTAGTTCTCATAGTTTGTATAATACTTTATAAAATAGTCATTGACAATTCATAGTTTGTGTAATACTTCATAAAATAGTCATTGCCAATTGAACCTTCAATTAATTTTATTATTGATATCAATTCTAATTTTTTTCTTGTAATGCTAGGTAAATTTTTGTATTACTTTAAAGCAAAAATATAAGTCCCCCCTATGGCTAGTGGTATGCCACTAGAGGAACCAGGCCAGTAGTACAAAAGGGTTTCCTTTGGCCATTTCAACGGTGTATAAGCTAAACATAGTCAAATAAACTAAAGAGTTTGATAAGCTTTGAAAAATATAGTATGAGTTTGATTTTTGTGATTGCCTTGGACAAAAACCTTGTTGCTTCTAATTAAGAGATAATAACTAAAAACAAAACCATTTAACTAGATGGAGAATCCACATGAATGGTGTTAGGGGCCCTTGTGTCTTCATATGAGTTGGAGAATTTCAAATATGCGATCTTCTTTGCTAGCCTGGAGACTTTTAAATTTAGTTTCTGCAATTGTAATTGTACATCATCAATGCCAAGCAATATTTCATGTTGTGCTTCTGACCATTCTATAATGACCTTTCTAATGATGGTCTATCTTGCTAGCATAGGTCAATTGTTTGCAGGTATCTTGTTTTCCCTGTATGGGTTCCCCATATTAGGGATCTACTTGCCTACAATTTCCTCTACTTCCACATTTGAAAGAAATCTCCTTTCTATCTATGATTCTTATTCATCGTTATTGATTTTTTTATCGTAGGTGTTGAGCTTGCGAATGAGGAGGTAGCCTAACTCCATGTTTGCCCCCTTTACTTTGGGGTGTGAATACCTAGTGGCATAATGGAACAGGGTAGGGATGCGATTCTAAGAAAAATGATCAAGTTTAGCTAGTTACAAGGAGTCCCAAACTAGGATATGATTGGTGCCCACACAACCCAAAAACACAAAGGAGGAGTTGGACTAGACGTAGAGATGACGGCTCCTCTAAAAAGGGAATGGACGAGAGGATTGAGATGAGAGAGAACAAAAGAAAAAACTAAGGTCATGAGAACACCCAAAAGAGTAACAAAAGAAGATAGTAGTAAAAACTAATGCCCACTTTGAAGTCTAAGCTAAAGAGCTACTTGCTAAGTTTTGCAAACCAACATCAAAGTTAGTTATATATATATATATATATAACCATGATATATATGGAATCTTTCCAAGAAATTGTGTGTCGATTTCTTCTAAGTTTATACTTGTAGAAACAATATAAATGCTTATATTAACTTTATGTTGAACTTGTATTGGAGTCTCCACACAACTCTATTTGTAAAATTTATGGCATGCTTGAGGTGAATCACCTTAATATAATAAAAATGTTGAGCAAATTGTTTCTATATCTTTGTCAATAATTTTTTTTTCTAAGTAAAACTATATCTATTAAGCAGTGAAACTAGAGTTACAATTCTTATCCTCGGAAATGGATGAATCCATGACGGAGGGAATAGGCAAAACACTACTGTCCAAAACTAGACTGCCCCTAGAGGGGAAACCAACCTTGAAAATCCAACCATAACATGCTACCCATAGCGGGAAACCAGCCTTAGTAGCAGTGCAAAAAGAGATAAACAGAGCTAAACAAAGATAGCAGATAAACCAGTAAACGGAGAAATTCGAAGAGTGAACTCTATGGAGAACCTTCATGCGAGTCGCTGGGGGGAGGCAATTCTTCGAGAACGCGACAGATATATCCATAATCCAGAGTGTCCAAGCCTTGGTTCGCGTCCTCAAGCGGTTCATGTGGAGAAGGAGGAAGACCGAGGCGCTCCTCCGGTGAGTCCGCAGAGGCGATATCCTGCAAGAAGGCTCGATTGTCCAGAGAGGCCATCACATTGTGGTCATCTTTCTTCGAGGGGGTGCACGAATGGCTCAACCTTGGGAGTCGCTTCTCCGCAGCTGGTTAAAAATCACTGTCATCTGAATTAGAGTTGGAAGTACGCTGCACGAGGAGGGCTTTAAGTTTGTGGGGGAGGAAGGCGGGCTCAACAGCGATGGTGGATTTACGAGCCCTCTTCTTGCAACGGGAGGAGGAGGGCGGAGCATGCAAATCAGAGAGCTGCGCGAGAGGAGCCAAAGGGTCAGAAAACACAATGGGAGGTGACGTCGGAGCAACGATGGAGGGCGACAAGTCTGCCATATCCTAGTCGACAGGAAGATTCAAGTCCGTGTGGAGAGCATGTGGCAGAGGGGGCTGCGCAAGGAAGTCCCTTCCCCCCGCTCGCTTGCAATGCTGCCGATGGAGCCGTGGCATCTTAGCGATCCTAGGTAAGGCGCAGTATTGTTGCAGAGTCGAGACAGAAGACGGAGCCCAGAGGCTTCTAGCCAGAGCCGAGGGGGGCCGAAGCCACACAAGCACAGGGAAGGCAAGCAGAGTAGGCTGAAGAGTCGAGGGAGGAGCGGGAATGGCGAACCTCATAGCGCAGGAAGGAGTAAATAAACAAGACGTTGAGTACGTCGAGGGAAGGGTGGCGCATGGGACTTTAAAGCCCAACCCACACGAGCAATAAAGGCTTCGGGTATCCCTAGGCCATGGCACATGGGCGCGCCGTGTGGTGAGCCACATGGCCACCCCCTGTAGCCCATCGAGACTATATAACACCCGCATCCGGGGTATATCTTTGTCAATAATGATATTGCTTTCAATTAATATTAATAATATAAAATGTAAATTAAAATAGCGTAATTATTAAAATTATTATTTATTATTTAAAAAACTATTTCATCAATTTTCTTTACAATTTAAAAATTATATCACTAGTTTTTTCATTTTTTATTTTCATTGCCATTTCTAGATAAGTGATAATTGTCATGTTCTAGTATATATAATTTTTGAAAATTATAGTCTAACTTTTCTATGCCCTCTTAGCCCTAGGGCTAGAATGAGGTTGGTGGTACCATGCTAACCCACATGTATACTCACTTAAGAGTTCACAATTTCCTTTTTACCTATGATTCCTATTCATCATTTTTTTTTAATAAAATTTTCGGGTGTAGAATTTTCCCAAAAAGTTGATGCAAATGACTATGGAATTTGTTGAGCTTGCGGATAAGGAGGTGGCCTAACTCCATGTTTGTCCCATGTACCCTGGGGTGTGAATACCAATGGTATAGTGGAACAGGGAGGGATGTGATTATAAGAAAACATGAGAAAATTTGACTAGGCACAAGTTGTCCCAAAATTGGGATATGGCAGGTGCCCAGACACCCCAAAAACACAGAGGAGGGGCTAGACTAGACCCAAATATGATTGAGGTTCGAAACTAGGAGGCTCATGTTGAAAGAGAATTGATGGCAGGATTGAGATAAAAGAGAACATAAGAAAAGACTAAGGCCACGAGAACACCCAAAAGAGAGACAAAAGATGGTTATAAAAACTAGCGCCCTATGAATTGTCACAGTTCGAAGCCTAGGCCAAGCAGCTATGTGCTTAATGTTGCAAACTAATTTCAAGGTTAAAAGCAAAGATATAATTGATTTTTTATATAAATAATATTTTACTAGCACACAATGACAAAGTGTTTTGTTAAGGCATTTTGTGGTGTAAAGGTCACTTGTTCAAAATTCCATGGGAAAAAATTTAGCGATGCTAAGAGCTGGTGTGGACCATGTTGAGTGTGATCATTGGGTGATTTTGATGGCTTAGATTCCCATGGATAGCGAATACTCAAGCCACAAGTTAAGCATGCCAATCATCTTAGGACTCACATTTTTTTCCAAAGAAAAAATCGAACTCTTTATTTATATAAAAAGTTAACTGTGCACATACATTTAAGTATTTCTTGGGGGAGGTTCTTTCTCTTCCCATTTTGCGGCCAAAATAAATCAGCCAATTCTCTAAGTCCCAGCCCATTACAGGGTGTGCAGGATCAAAATCTTCCCTTGGTCAAGGGAAAAACAGCCAAAAGAAAACCTCGGTCAAGTGATACATCAAGAAAATAGCATGCTGAAGCACTTTTTGGGTCTCCTCTATGGAGGAAAACAACCCGATGAACCTGATGAAAGCATTATGTTTTACGAACATAAAGTAAAGGGTTTCGAGCCTCCTCTTATGAGGAAAAATAACCCAAAACAAGAACGTAACAGTTTGTAGCAATAGTTTTGTGTTTAAATACAAAAAAAACTTTATCAACAACATGTAAGTATGACAAAACAAAAATAACCAGCAAAGGAAAACCACTGATCAATTCTCAGACATAAGGAGGATGGTCCAAATCCACAGAGCCTTCCAACCCTATTTCTCGAGTCCTCCAGCTGCCCGTATTTTGCTGTACACCCTCCTTAGAAAGGAGGTCTGCAGCGGTATTCCTTTCCCTGTAAATATGATATAAATCAATGTAAGTAAAACAGTTCTTTAGTAACCAACATTCTTCAAGGATTGGGCGTAAAACATAATTTGAACAAACAAATTCCTTGTTAAACCATTTGATGATGTTGAGTGAGCCCCCAAAAATCTGAACAACAGGAATATGCAGGCGTGCGAGTCAGTAAAGGAGAAGGAATAAAGCTTTTATCTTAGCGTAGTTGTTGGTGCCTTGTCCAAGACCGATTGAGGCTTCCATTCTTCTTGAATGGTTAAGGTGAATAACAATTCCAACACCACACTAGTTCGTCGGATTTGAAGCTCCATCAAAGTATGCCCAGGGGATATCTCCCCTGATTATCTCTGGGATAATGACACTTTTCTTAGTTGTAGAGTCATGTTCCGGGAGAAGGGAGTAGATCGATGTGCCATTCTGAGTGACGATGTGGGATGGTGTGTCCTCATTCCTGAATATAGCGCGGTTCTTGGCCAACCAAATTCCCCAAGGCATAATCAAGGGAAGCAATTTTTGTTTTAAATTTCAGACTAGCAGCCATTCCACCAAGATTTCCAGGTCTCCTTAATCGATGGACCGGCCCGAAGCTGGGAGCAACTCACCAAGCTTCAGACCCCTTCCCATACCTTTTGACTGAAGGAACAAAATAGAAACAGACAGGCCACCGATTCTGAGTTCTGTTTGCATAAGGGGCATCTCCCTGGCCCTTTCTTCTTCTGTTTTTGTAGATTATCCCACAAGGGGATCTTGTTTTCCAACGGGCACAAAAAAAGAGGCGTCCTTTTGTAGGGCTGTTCAGTTTCCAGATAGGTTTGTGCCACCATTCGACCTCCACCCAGCCTTTGGATGGTACGAGCCTGTGGGCGCTATGCCCCAACTGAGTGAGTCAAGTTCCTCTCGAATGCGCACATTCATTCTAATAAGCTCTTTGATATATTGCTTCCATGGTTCTGCCCACATTGGATCTAGCTGCATGTCATCCTCATTTTTCCACCCTTGCGTCCAAATGGATGTGGCTTCGGGCTTCATGACTTGATTAAGGTGCAGGAGACCTCTATCCACGAGATGAGCTCTACATTCCTCCGGGAGAAGGTGATCTCCATTGCAGCCAACCCAGGGGTCCAACCCCATTCTTATTTGATGCCCATTCTTGACTTTCCAGACCAGACCTTCCTCAATCAGGTCCATGGCTCCAATCGTGGCCCGCCAGACCATCGACCCTCCCTTAGAGGACTTGGCTGGATTTCGCACCCATTCAACAATGTCTCTCGGGTCAATGTACTTCCTTCTCATAACGGGTGGACCAAAGGGAATCCTTCGTCAACAATCTCCATCCCATTTTTTCCGCAAGAGACGTAACAAAGGAGGGGAGCTCCTTTATTCCCCATTCTCCCCATTCTTTAGGATGGGCTATTTTCTCCCAGGCCACCCATGATAGGGAGTGATCCTCTTTTGAACCTGCCCACAAGAATTTGTGACAGATTTTCCTGATGCGTTCCAAAATCCCCCGCGGCATCCAAGAGAGTAGAGCCCAGTAGAATCGAATGGCCATAATGACATACTTGATGAGGGTGAGTCTCCCAGCTCTGGATAACCATTTGTAGCTCCAACACTTTATCCTTTTTTCAATCCTGGCCACCATCCACATCCAGTCTGCTAATCTATAAGAATCCGGCTTGCGATGGAAGCCAAGGTATTTGATACTTTCTGAAGAGTCTCTGACCGCAAACGAGAGGGATTCAGTGACGATACGGGATTCATCCACTGACAGTCCCATAGCCATAATAGAAGACTTATGCTGGTTGTGCTCATTCTGGTGGCTTTTAGGAAGAGCGCCAGAGATTCTTCGAGAACAAGGGAGTCCCTGCTGCTGCCATAGTTGAAAAGAAGGATGTCATCTACAAACAGTAGATGAGTGATTCTGAGATTTGTAGCTACCTCCACCCCCCTTATATCTCCTTTCCTTTTTGCCTCCAAAATCAATTGGCTTAAGCCTTCAACTGCCAACAAGAAAAGAAGGGGGGAGAGGGGACAACCTTGTTGAAGACCTCTTTCATTCTTGAAGAAGGGGGAGGTAGCTCCGTTTATTAGAACAACAAAGCTAATATCAGTGATGCAGCTCATCACCCATCGGATAAAGTCATAGTGAAAACCCAGTTGAGTAAGTAGGAGCCTAATATATATCCAACTGATCTTGTCATAAGCTTTCAAGAGGTCTATTTTGATGATCAACCCTTTACGTCTATGTTTCTTCATGATGTGAAGAAATTCTTGTGCCACTCCAATGGCTTCATGTATCCGCCTTCCTTCCAAGAAACCAAACTGTTCCTTTGAGATGTGCTTCGATAGAATGGGCTTGAGTCTTTCAGAAATGAATTTTGCAATGATTTTATAAAGGCATTTGCATCGTGCAATAGGCCGGAAATCGTCAAAAGAAGCCGGAGTTTCCAACTTAGGGATGAGGGCGATGAAAGTGGCATTCAATGCCTCCGGAATTATAACTTTTTGTCTGGAAGCTTCTACCACCGCAGTGAGATCCTCTCCCAGGGATTCAAAAAAATGTTGGAAAAATTCCACAGTCCATCCATCTGGACCTTGACTTTTATCCCTCGGCATGGCCTTTAATATTCCCTCTACTTCTTCTTAGGTGACCCGATTGTTAAGAATTTCCAGTCGTTCTTCGTCTAGGTATCCCGGAAAGAGATGTGCAACCTTGACCACTTCAGCTATAGTGATCTCACTTGGAGCTTTATATAGTCTTCTAAAATGGTAAAATCCCATATTGGCAAGACCCTCGAAGGATGTGACTACACCTTCCTCTTCATTTCTCATTTCCCAAATAGTATTGGAGATTTTCCAACCCTTAGCATAATTGTGGAAGAACTTTGTGTTTTCGTCCCCAACATTTAACCAGATAGCCCTACTCTTCAATATCCATTCTTCCTCCCTTATGAGCAGGATATTCCTATGTTCCGCTTCAAGCCCTTTGATCCTCTCCTTTTTCTCCAGGGTCTCATACCCATCTTCATCCAGATCTTCTAGTCTTTCTTATTCCTTCCCAATCTAGGTTAATCGGGCTTCCTCTTCAACCTTATTTTTCTTAGCCCAGTCTATGGTGGCCTTCTTCATTGATTTGAGGTTACTCAGGAATAAATCTATGACATTTAGGGGTTCATCTAGGGAGTGTGAGATCCAGGAGCTTTTGAAGAGGGCATTATAGGACTCCTCCTGCAGCCAGCCTGGATTAAACTTAAAAGGGGTACTCGGCTTAGTACTTCCTCCTATGAGCTCTAGAAGAATGGGATGATGGTCCGAGTCTCCCCCTTCCCCTATCCATTGTCTGATCATCGAGACACTATCCATTAGATCATCCTTTATCAGAAAACGATCCAATCTTTTAGCAACCCTGTCTTCCCCTGCTCTCTTGTTTTGCCAAATAGGTTTCAATTTCAAAGGATATAGGTCCAGGAGGTTAGCATCACAGGTCCAGGAGGAGAAAAAATCCGACAGGGGGTCGGGGCGGGTGTTCGGCCCCCAGGATTCGATGAGCCCAATGGAGTAGTTCAAATCCCCTCCCAGAATGAGGTTTGATGCTGACATAAAATACTTTTTTTAGAGATCAGACCAGAAAACCTCCCTGTCCTGACAAGGGCCATATATGTTCAGAAGAGTGAAGTTTTGTCCCAGATCGGGTGGAAAAAACTTGATGGCTAAAACTTGGTCCAAGCCTCAAGAATTTAGAAGCTTTAACTTTCCTGGTCTGAATCCGATGGCTAGGCCACCAGATCTCCCTTTGGCATCTAAGCCCAAGAAAGTCCATCCAGGACATAATTTTTCCAGGGAACGTTGAACATCTTCACCAGTCCCCAACGTTTCCTGTAACATGAAGATACCAGGCTTGTAGGAATCTAATAAAGCCTTGAGCGTTATTTTTTTAGGTTTACTAGCCAACCCACGACAATTGTGGGATAAAATAACCATTTTTTAAATGACCCTGGGGTTTGCGCTGCTCTAAGCACCCCTGTCAGGGTTTTTTGTTTTCTGTCTGCAATATCCAACATGGCTTTCACCTGTGCTTTTGAAAGGTTAGATTTCCTCCCCATTTGTTTAGGTTCGAGAGGGGTGTCGCCGAAGATGCCTAGTCCCCCGAACACGGTCAAAAGGGAGTCCTTATGATCTCGAGGACGAAGGTTATAAGGGCTGCGTTCAAGGCCACCAGAGGGGAGCGGAGGGAATTGGGAAAGGCTCGAAGAGAAGGTGGGAAGGGAGATAATGGTACTGTCCAAGGGGAGACGGGGCTGAGTATCAACAGACTAAGAAAACATCAACTGAGAAGGCCTGGAGGGACTAGGCTCAGAATCATAAGCAAGAATTTGAGAGATAGAAACAATAAAAGAGAAGGGAGGTTGAGAGATGGTACCCTCAGGCCCTTCCGCAGCCATAATATCCATGTCCATCTGGGTTGGGGCTTGTTCAGGGGCTACCTCCTTCTCTATCTCCGAAAGGATCCTCGTCTCCTGCAACAGATGTTGAAAATCCTGCTTCTAGATAAGGTCATTGGTTTTCGCCTCAGCCCCTCCCTCCACACCCACCTCCTTATTCTCCTTGACATGATTCTCCTCTGGAATAAGCGGGCGTAAGTCCTTATGCTTCTTTTTGTTGGGCCTTTTGCGCATAGGAAGTGGGCACTCCTTTGCCATATGTCCATAAGTGTGGCATCTGTAACATTTTAAGGGAAACTGTTCATAGTCCAGAGCTTGGATAAAGGACCAGTTTTTGTAGTTTAACTTAATGGCTTCATACAGACCTTCCTGGGGGTTGAGTTGAACTAGAATTCTAGCCATGCCATATTCACGTGTTTGAGTGAAGGACATGTCTGCCTCCAGGAAAACCCCAATCTCGTTCCTAGTATCTCTGAAAATGTTCGTGGTCCATAACTGATGAGGAAGGCCTAGTAGTCTGACCTAGATGGGAAGATCAACCACCTTCTCCCTTTGTGCATCGAAGAGGGGTGTCTAGGGTTTGAAGACAATCGGGGTGCGCCCGAAGCACCATTGCTGTTCTAGAACCCAATTTTTTCGAATCCGTTGTTTTGAATTTTACCATAAACCACCCTTTAGTGAGGTTGAGGACCTCAAAGCGAGGGTCTGGAGCCATTTTCCAGGCTTTTGAAGCCCATTCCTTTATGAAACTTGCTGATAGTTTTTTCCCATTAGCTCTACCCACCAGGGTTAATTCGGCCGTCTCCATAACCTCGTCCACCGTTACTTGCACCCCTAGTCTCAGGTTTGCAATTTTATCTTTCCTCCTAAATCCCTTGGGATTTTTCCTTTGACTGCGAGGGGCATATGAATCCCCGACCCTATTAGTAGTAACAGGCGTGGAGTATGGGGGAGGGTGCTCCTCAAGATCTCAAATATCCGACAGCAGGATGCCTTTGCCGATCAGGCCTTCCTGTCCACTAACCACCAAAGGGGATTCTAGCCCCTGCGAACATTCCGGCAAGGAGATCTACCCTTTTTTGCACTGCAGGGTGAAACATGACCCTCCGGCCTTCTAGGGAATACCAAAATTCTCAGCCGGAAGACTAGCGCAAGGGATATCAATCGACTTTGTGCTCGTACCATCTGAGATCGCTTTTGCGATGTGAACTCGACCAGATGCTCTGAGGAAGAGTTGCAAACAGATCTCGCCCGAGCATTCTAATGGCGGATTAAGGTTTTTTCCTTAATAAAAATTATTTTTTCCGGTTATAGTCCCTCGGCTGAAGGTTTCAGTACCTGATTGAGTGTCGACTGATGAAATCCAACCTGCACTCCTGCTAGAACAACTGAAAATGATGTCCTCCAATCCTCCCGTTTTGTGATAAGGGTGCTACAGGTCTTGGGTCCTTTGTTGATCCCTATCTTCGTGGTGCCATTCCTTTGACCCTAGGGGAATGCATAGAAACTCCGTTGAAGCAACTGACACCTGCTTCCTCCCTTTCACCACTTCACATGGTATCCCTAGGCATCTATCCATCGGTTCAACGACCCCCCAACCCAAACCCGAACCTCCAGACATGTAGGCATCCTTCCCAACTGGCCCATTGAAGTCCATTATGTTCTGATAAGTTATCTCCTTCCCCCTCATAGCCAGCATATCCTCCGGCTCGGGGTCTATCTCCACTCTATCCGAACCTTTGACCATTGCCCCCTTCTTTAACTGTCAACAACAACAAAATCTGTCTCCAACCCTGCCCTGACCAAGACAATCCTTCTGAAAAAGGCCTTTTACCCCATTTTTACCTTGCCCACCTTCAACAATCCACGAGAAAGCTCCAACCTTCCTCCCTTCCAAGGCATCAAGGGATCTTCAACAGTGGCGGGGTTTCACCGACATGAAAACAAGAAATAACGCAACCCGTAAAAAGTTTGTGAGTGCGACTTACCCTGACCAGTCTGCGGTAAAAACCCGGTAGAGAAAACCGAAAACCGGAAAACTAAGCCTTTGGGTTTTCATCCGGTCGCTTAACGCATTTTACCGCCCCGATCCCAATGAAGTGGCGCCAATCTCCACTTGTCCGACCACAAGCTGTCCCCCTGTCCCGTACCAGACGATATTGCAGCTGTCCACACCCTCATCAAGTGTCCTCTTCCATGGTTGACGTGTCCTGAATCTGATCAAGGGTCCCTCGAAGATGCAGGTACAACATAACCGAGCCTATGTGGACTCCATTGTCGAGGGTGGAAGGTTTTCAACCTGCAAACCCTAGCGCCTGCCGACCTGCAAAACCCTAGTTACCCAGACATACTTACCCCAAAACCGATGAAATCAACTCTGTCATATTGTTTTGAACCCACAATTTTGGTTCATCTTCAGCATAAAGCTTTAGACTTCTACAATTATTATCTTTTTACAAATACTGTGTAAAACCCCTTACCATTTTAGGACTCACATTACATAACAAACAAACAAAAATTTATTTTACCATATATATTGAATATTTTCAATAAATTATATATATCAATTTCTTTTAAATTTATATTTATAGAAATAATAAAAATATTTATGATAAATCTTTACTGAACTTGCTTTAAAGTGTAAACACAACTATCTTTCTAAAGATAAATTCAAAGTATCATTTTATAGTATGTTTGAGGTGAATCAAGTTAATGTACGAAGCTTTTGAAGATGAGGATGAAAGATTTCGAACATAGGATGCTGGTTCTAAAGGTTCTGTTTGAACTACAGGTTGACAATTTGTTTGAAGTGCAGGTAGGCGATACCCCCAAACGACCCAATTGTGGTGGAGCCCTGTGTTGATGAGGTGTTGAAGACGACCGAGAAATTCAACACCCTCTATGTTGGCTGATCCGATAAGCCTCTGCATTTAAGGTTTCAAGTTTCAACATTCCATCAAGTGCTCCTAGGGTTCATGAGCCATGACAATGACTTCACCTAGGGCAATGACACCAGTGGGGTGTCGATCTACGGTGAGGGTTTTGCCGATAATAACTTTGTAAAGAAACATATGGGGCTCGACATCCTCTCCATGGCCACCACTGGCCCTAATACTAATGAAATCACTAACTAGGATGTAAGTGAATTGTTGGACAAAATTTTCTGGTTAGGATTGGTATCTAAGAGAGTTCCAGAACCTCATGCCACTCAGCGGTTGGATGGTACCGACGATTTTGAGGTCAAGAAATTCCCCATATTTGTTAAAAATTTCTCTCGTAAATGTGTCTCATGGTTTGCGAATTGAAGGCTGTATCTTCAATTGTAGATATAATCTATAAACAAACAAGTATTCCAGAGGGGAGTATGAGACTCCTATATGGGTGGAGGTAATTAAATATGGAAAACGCTTTGAAGGATTATGGAATCAAGAAGGGTGCCTCTATTTCCCCATTGCTGGACTGCGAGGAGGGGCCAAATGGAATGGGACATCCTTTGCCTCAAAACCACTCTTTTTTAAAGAAGATCTCAATTCAGGCTCTAGTTTTCAACCTTCGAAACCTCTTGCTGACCAGGCCTTTGTGGTGGAAAAAACATTGCAAGCTCCAAAGATTAAGATGAATGCACTCTACACCCAGTTATAGATTAATTTCTATGGTCAATATGTGATCATTTGTTGTTTTGATGGATTTTGGCACTTGGATTCAACCCTCAAGGAATGGGTTTTTCAGAATTGAACATAAAACATAGATCTGCTATTTTGTTCCAAAGGTTATTTTGTTGTCATTTTCAAGGATCTTAAATACAAGTAGAGGATTTTTTAATAGGGTCCCTGATTTCGGGGTCATGCAGTTCTCTCAATTCAACCATGTTTTCTAGAGTTCAACTCGCTCTCTATGAAGACTCTGACCACTCCAATTTGGGTAAGACTCCCCAAATTACCCCACTAGTGGCTTTAGCCAAAATTCCTTGAAGCTATTGGAAATGATCTTGGATGCTTTGTTAAAATAGAGAGTGAGAGACTAGCTAACCGATTCATCTCATTTGCTCGCATTTGTGTTGAACTGGATTTAAGTGCAGGCCTCTCAGACAAAATAATCCTAAAATGGAATGACAAGGAGCTCCATCACCCTCTAGACTATGAAAACACAAATTTTAGATGCAGATCTTGTCATCAATCCAGGAATCTTCAGAGTGCATGTCTTGCCTCTAAAGGGGTGTCAGGGTCCTTGGAGCTACGAAAGCTCAACGGCGAATGGCATGATCAAAAGGAAACCTCAAATGTCACGAATGTGATAAGTAATAAGAAGGTCCTCCCTCAACAAGAAAATAAACTTAGTGATTATTCATCGTCACAAGATCCTATGCAACCCACGGTCGATACACCTCCACCCTCAATGGAAAAGAAGCCTCTCATAATGGAGAATGAAAATTCATCAGCATTAATCATGGCTACAAACAATCGACAAAAATGCCCACACGAGTTCAATACTTTAGATAGTGATAGGGATCTCCTGCAGTCTGAGGAGGCAACAAATATGGATCTTTCTTTGAAAAACAAGGATATGCAATTATCCTCCGTTGTATTTGAAAAATCTGTAGGATGAGTAGATGTTCGTAGGAGGAAAGTGTGAAAATTTAAATCCAAAAAATCTTTCTGCAAATTATTATTTCAATAAGTTATTTATAGAAATCTTCTAGTAAATTTTGAAATAAATACTACTGTAGCATTCACTTATGTATATGCAGAGAAATGAACAGTAAGAAATATAAGCATAAGAAACAATCACATGTACACACTTATTTTTGGACAATTGTCCCCGAAAAAATCCAATGCGGGAAAACCGGTGCAACAAATGAGGGTTTATATTATTATTATTCAGCAATGAATTCTTTACAAGAAATAGACTGGAAAATTTCTTTAGAAAACACCTGCGATAGATTCGCCGGTTCCTTCTGGAGAATTCCTGACACCCGAAAGACCCACTAACTCCCTCTACGTCACTCTACGTGCTTCTCTGCGCAGTCCTTGCACTGGAATGCGTCACTCTATGTGGGCATTGCGTGGGCACACTGCGCTGCCTTCTATGGCCCTATGTGTCCCTATCTCTTCCTTCTCTGTCACTGCTGACTCCCTCTCCTTCTTTTGCGTCTGCAATTTTTCCCTACAACTCTCCCTCTAAAATCGAATTCTATTCCTTCATAATCGACTTCCTTAGGGTTACTGAGTGTATGCCCGACTTACTTTCCAAATGACCCTCAAGCCTTCTTTTATAATATTCTTATTGACGAATCAACGACCCAGATTAGAAGTCTAAGACCCAATAATTATTTAATTTCCCTAAGTTTAGACTTAGGGTTTACATTAAAATAAATAGTTATTTTAATAAAACACAAACTGAGTGGAATTTTCACAAACGGTTTCTAGGTTCTTTGGAATATTGATGTCTAAGCCTCCTTAAAATTTTTGAGACTTGGAACACTTTCTGATGCTACAAAAATCAGCACTCCCTCTTAGCGAGGAAAGTGTTCTAGCAAAATGCCTGCTGCATGCTGCTCTATATTGAAGCATCCTCTATGCTGCTAATGCCTGGATGCTGCCCCTCACCTACTACGCTGCTGCCTTCTGTACTGCTTCCCATGAATCTATCACTGTCACTGCCTCATTTGTACTACAACTCCTTCTGAATCCTTAACCTATCCATCCCTGCTACTGAAATTGATTCTTGATCATCCCCATATTTTCTCTGAAATAGACAAACTCGTTCTTTCCCAGAGCCTTCGTGAGGATATCTACCACTTTTTCTCTTATAGGAGTGTACTCCAATTGTACAAATCCCATTTGGACATAGTCTTTGATGCAATGACACCTGATGTCAATGCGCTTTCACCGATCATGGACCACAGGATTCTCAGAGAGTTTGATGCAACTCTGATTATAACAAAGAATGATGGTCACTTCCATCTTCTCCTTGAGTAAGTTCACAAGTGATTTTCGAAGCCATATGGCCTCACACAAAGCCATGATAGAAGCCGTATATTCAAATTTTGCGGAGCTCAGGACCACATATTTCTGTTTCCTACTGCACCAAGAGGTCATCCTAATCCAACACTAAAACAATACCCACTGGTACTTTTCCGATCTACTGGGCTCCCAGTCCAATTTGCGTTAGTGAAACCACTCAACCTGATGTCATTTCCTCTAGTGTATTTCAGTCCAAGGTTGACTGTTCCTTGTAAATATCTGAGAACATGTTTGACCATTGCCCAATGATCCCTCCTAGGTTCCACCATGAACTAACTGAGGGTATTGACAACATAACATATGTCTGGTCTAGTGTTTAATAGATACATCAGAGAACCCATGAGCAACCTATATAAAGTAGGATTAGTCTCATCATCTTCGGATGTGTCAATTTTCTTCCAGTTGGTAATCATTGGAGTAGCCATGGGTCTACAATATTCCATCTGAAACCTTTTCAGAACTTCTGTAGTATATCTTCCTTGTCCAAGGAAGATCTCATCCTTATGCTGCCAAACTTCCAATCCCAGAAAATAATGCATCAACCCTATATGTTTCTTGTCGAATTCTGCAGCTAAATTCTCCTTGCAGTCCTTGATGAGCTTAGATGATTCGGTTAAAAATAGATCATTTACATATAGCACAAGTATAAGAGGCTCATCCCCTACGCTGAAAGTAGAGATTGGGATCTGCGTCACTCTTGAAAAATCCCATTTTCTGCAAGTAGCTGTCAATTTCGACCATACCAAGCTTTAGGGGCTTGCTTTAGTCCATACAAGGCCCTCTTGGGCCTGCACACATGAGTTTTCTATTCATGCGTCTTAAAGACCTCTGGTTGTTCAATATATACTTCTTCCTCTATTACCCCATTCAGGAACACAGTCTTGACGTCCATCTGGTGAATCTCCCATCCCATCTGCGTAGCAAGGGATATCACGGATCTAATAGAAGTATATCGGGCTACTGGGGCGAATGTCTCTTCATAATCTATCCCTTCCTTCTGAGCGTACCCCTTAGCCACAAACCCGACCTTAAATTTCTCGACGCTGTCATTTACAACATATTTGATCTTGTAGATCCATATCGAACCTACAACTGATTTGTCCTGAGGCTTGGGAACCACTTCCCAGACATCATTCGTCATGATGGAGCTATACTCCTCCACCATCGCATCAACCCAAACCTAGTGCTAAGATGCCTCTTGAAAAATAAATGGCTCTCCAACTTGCGCTACCAAAGCTTGGTACCTTTTAGGTTGTCTATGCTTCCTCTTCTCATTTGGGGGGACTCCGAAAAAATCTTCTGCATCCGTCAAAATTTGTTGTAATTCCCTGCTCGTCTTACCACTGGTAGTAGGTGGATTCACCTACTCTCCTTCTTGCAAGTCCTCGGGAGATGTATCCCTTGGATCCCAATGCCTTGGAGAGGCACTTGTATTAACCTTCGCTAGTTGTTGTGGCTGGACCAGCGGATCCTCCTCAGACTGCGTAGTAGTAGGCATCTCCCGGGGTTTTTTGAAGGCCCTCTCCTCCATGAATTTCACATCCCTCAGTACCAAAATCTTCCTGCTCTCAAGAATGCATATACGGTAAGCCTTTGAATTCTCACTATATCCTACCAGACACATGACAATATGCCACACTAGCAAAGATCCTAAAGTGGCTCACTTCAGGCTTGCTTCCAGTGAAAACAATGTCTGGAGTGATCTTACCCAATGCATTATGAATAATCTTGTTCTGTACATAAACAACTGTATTAGAAGCTTCAACCCACAGAAATTTGGGCATGTCTTGATCGTACAACATTTCCCTTGCAACTTCAACAATAACTCAGTTCTTCCGCTCTACAATACCATTCTGCTCCAGATTATATGAAGCAGTCCACTCCCTTCTGATGCCTTCCCTTGTGCAAAACTATGTGAAGTTTTTATCCATGTATTCTCCACCATTGTCTGAACACAATGGCTTGATCCGCTTTCCCATTAGATTCTCTACCAGAGCTTTAAACTCCTTGAATCAGCCAAAGACTTCGTCCTTGGTCTTCAGAAAGTAGATCCAGGTCTTCCTGGAATGGTCATCAATGAAGGTGACGAAATATTCGGCACCACTAAGAGCTCTAATGGACATTCACTCGTAGATGTTTGAGTGTATTAGGCTCAACAAACTCTTAGCCCTATTGCTTCTTCTATGGTACGCTGCCTTGACATACTTACCTAATACACACCCTCTGCAGAGATCGTCTCGCTTGGTGCTCAGTTCTGGAACTCCTGTGACAGTCTTATTGAGAATTCTTAACACCCCATGATGCAAGTTCCCCATTCTCCTGTGCCATAGCTCATTCAAGTCCTTCTCATCAGTGCTGCCTATTAGTGCCATTGGGGATTCGAGCTGTAACTTGTAGAGTTTATTGCTCCTGATTCCGATTTGTGATTTTTTCTTCCAACTTGGGTATTTGACGTATACTCTATTGCTAATGAAGTAAACGTCATAACCTTTGTTTTGAAGTTGTTACACCGAGAGTAAGTTCATCCCCAAACCAAGCACATGCATTACATTAGTGGCCCGAAGCTTATTACCGGCTTTCGTTTGAAATACTATGACACCTCTTCCAATAGGGGTACATTTTCCCTTATTTCCCATAATGATTTTAAAGTTCATTTGCTCCTCTTGGTAGTTTGAAAAACATTCTCGCACTTCCGTCATGTGAGTAGAAGCCCCATTGTCAATGTACCAGATCTCAGGAGAAGCAGAGCTTGACACACAAGCAAATTCTTCTTCCAATCTGGATGCTAGAATAGAAACATCGTGATCCATCTATTTTTCCATGCTTCCTTTATTCTCTAGAGAACTACATGAACCCTTCCTAGCTGCTGTAACAACGCCTTTTTTACGCTCAATCGCTGGTTCTCTGCGCCTGTTAGTCATCTCTGGCTCTAATACCATGTGAGAATTTCAATCCAGAAAATATTTCTGCAGTGATAGATTTATTTCTCTTACCTATTATTTCAATAATTTATTTATTGAAATATTCCAATAAATTTCAAAATAAATATTACTGTAGTATTCACTTATGTATATGCAGAGAAAGGAACAGTAATAATTATAAGCATAAGAAACAAGCACATGTACACACTTATTTTTGGACAATTGTCCCCGGAAAAAACCTATCCGGGAAAATCGGTGCAACAGATGAGGGTTTATATTATTATTCTTCAACAATGAATTCTTTACAAGAAATAGACTAATAGATTTCTTTACAAAACACATGAGATAGATTCTCTGGTTCCTTCTGGAGAATTCCTGACACCCGGAAGACCCACTAACACCCTCTGTGTCACTCTACGTGCTTCTCTGCGCAGTCCCTGCACTATGCGTGGGCACACTGCGCTGCTTTCTGTGGTCCTCTGGGTCCCTCTCTCTTCCTTATCTGTCACTGCTGACTCTCTCTCCTTCTTCTGCATTTGCAACTCTGCCCTGCAACTCTCCCTCTGAAATCGAATTCTATTCCTTCAGAATTGACTTCCTTCGGGTTACTGAGTGTATGGCCGACTTACTTTCCAAATGCCCCTCAAGCCTTTTTTTATAATCTTCTTATTGACGAATCAATGACCCATATTAGAAGTTTAATCAATGGCCAAGATTAAAACTTGACTTGATCTTTGTCCTCTAGAAGATTCACACTCTGTTTTATTAATACCCATTAATTATTTAATTTCCCTAAGTTTAGACTTAGGGTCTACATTAAACAATTAATTGTTTTAATAAAACACAAACCAAGTAGAATTTCCATAAACAACTTCTTGGTTGTTTGGAATACTGATGTCTAAGCCTCCTTACAAATTTTGAGACTTAAAACACTTTCTAATGCTACAAAAATAAAATAAAAAAGAAAAAGAAAAACCCTTGAACTCCTTTGGTGTTTGATAAAAAAATATAATATGTTATACCTAATTGAAGACAATATCTCCTAGATTAGTTCTTTGATTTGTTGTTATTCTATATAATCCTTTTTCCTAGAAACATAAAATTTTGTATTAGTTAATAAGAAAAAGGGGTTAGAACAATCTTTTGGTACCTTTTTCAATCTTGATATTTTGTTTGGTACTAAAATTAATAAAATGCAAATTGAAAAAAATAATAATTAAATCCTTATATATGATTTAGAAAGCCATTTCACCAATTTTTTATAATTTAAAAAATCATTTAATTTTTTCATTTCATTGTCCCTTTTAAATGAGTTATAATTGCCATCTTCTATTATATGAATAATTTATGAAAGTTTAAGTTATAGTTTTTCTATGTTTTAGTACTTTACTTGTTAAAATGTGTTATAAATGTTATGTTTTATTATATATAATTTATGAAAGTACTTTACTTTTAAAAGTGAATGAGTTATAATTGCTATGTTATATTATATAAAACATATACTTCACTTTTAGAAGTGAATGAGTTAAAATTGTTTTTTTGGCTCTGTTTTATTATATAAAACATATAATAAAACATATATATATAATTTATAAAAGTATTTTACTTTTCAAAGTGAATGAGTTATAATTGCTTTTTTCTTTTTCTTTTTTTCCTCTCTGGTTTTATTATATAAAACATGTATATAATTTATGAAGATTATAGTTTATATGTTGATATTTTAAAATATTAATTAAATTGGTTATATATATATATATATATATCAAAATTATAGTTTATTTTGTGATATTTTGAAGATATTACTTAAATTTATTTGAAATATGAGATTTATTAGAATTATAAATTTAAATTTTTATGTGTTATAATTGCTTTTTTGTTATGTCTTATGATGATGATGATGATGATGGTGGTGGTTAACGATCGAGACCAATCTTTGGTCTATCCGACCTAAAGAAAAGCGCTATTTAATTTGATTTAAGATTTTATTCCTATGCTCAAAAAACTTGGAAAGAAGCCTCCCAAACTCACTATAATTTTGACATCTTAAAGGTTAAGAAAATCATTATATAATTATATATAATTTAATTATTATATATAAAATATATATAATTTATGAAAATTATAGTTTTTATTTTGATATTTTAAAGATATTAATTAAATTTGTTTGAAATGTAATAAAATAAAAATATAATTTATGAAAATTATAGTTATTTTGATATTATTTAAATTTGTTTGAAATATGGTAGAGGTTTATTAGAATTGTAATTTTTTTTTTTTTTAAATATTAAATTTATTAAATTAGTTATAACCGCTGGTTTCATTTTCTTTTTATTTATTTGATCGGCGTTCTTATCTTGTTCTGAAAATGAATCACAATAATTATTTCCAAAGTATGGACGAAAAAATAATTTCTTATTATCAAATTTTTTTTATTCACAGGATGGACTTGTCTACCCAGGCAACGGAATAGCTGGGACGGCAGTTTTTTGCTGGAATCCAAGCAACTAAAATTCAAGAAATCAGATAGTTAGAGTGTTTGGAATCCATTTTTGATACTGGAAATGGATTCAGCACTATCAAAAATCCTTAAGACACTCAAAATACTAAAGTTTAACAACTATAAACAAGATTCTGATAAAATCTTTGCCAGATTCTAAGCCAAAACCCTACCTAAGTAGACTACGCGATTTAAAATACCTTTATAAAATAAATTTGTCCCTCCTCCCGGTTCACTTTTATCAATGCATTGAAATCACGCAGGTTGTGCCAAAATTAATGAAAACATTTTGAAATGAAGGAGAATCCTGTGCAGACAACGTGTAGCATTTCAGTCATAAGTGTAGATATGCAGAATTTCTACCGTGAAAGACGAAGTCTGTCCTGCACATGGCCTGTAGCCAGCAGAGCATTCACAAAAGCTACAGTCTACGCATAAGTGATTTGTCAGGATCTTCGTTATAAGTCCAGTGATGAATTTGAGTGGGCCCAGACGGAGACAATAGCCACAAACCCATCCGGGCCCAAAGTTTTGGGCCTGCACATCCGCAAACCCTCCGGCAATCCACAGATATTTTGGCAGATCAGGTGTGGTTGTTGCAGTGGAAGGCAACTGTAAACGACAAACATGCAAGGATATTTTGGCACTATTGATGCATGGATGGGATTATTGCAAATCGATTTCAAATACCAAATTTTTAATTTTTAATTTTTTTTGGTCGGTACACTATTTAATGTTGTTTGTGTAGAGGAGATGGTGAAAGGGTGCTTTGTTCAGGGATTTTTTGGTGAAAAGGCGTGGCCTAGGCTGGATGTACTTTTTGATGAAAAAGTGTGGTCCAGAATGGATGTGATACCCAAATGATTTTAGTGCAAGTTAGATACCCTTAGTGACGGTCACTCATACCACAAGTTAAATGTGTTTGTCATATCAAAACTCACATAAGTTAAATGTGCTAGTCATATCTAAACTCACAAAAATAGCAAAAAACACATATGTTCATAACTTATATTAAACCACCTACGAATTAAGTTATTTTTTGATTATACATATTATTAAGAATATTGATAATTATATTTTTAGTTATGATGAATTAAGTAATTTATATACCATTCATTATAACAATATTAAAAATTAACAAGAAGTGAACTATTTATTTTTTTCATAACTTTGGTAGGAAGATATCTTCATCATGTCTAATATATCACTCTAATTGGATTGGAGAATTGAACCAATGACTTCATATCAACAAATGCTTTAATAGAGCACCATATTACCGTCTATCCAAGGCCCTGTGGACCACATAAACCATTCCATTATATACATTAAATAATTATATTTTTTCATTATAATAAATAAATTATGAATAATTATATTTCTCACTATAATAAATAAATTATAAATAATTATATTTCTCATTATAATAAATAAATTATGACTAATTATATTTTTCATTATAATAAATAAATTATAAATAATTATATTTTCATTATAATAAATAAAATTATGAATAAATATATTTTTTTATTATAATAAATAAAATTGTGTAGAAAAAAAAGTTAAAAAGTAGTCTTGATAAAAAGTTAAAAGAGTAGTCTTGAAAAAAAAATTAAAAGAGTAATTTTTAAGTGAGATTTTTTGGAAATTTTATTTTTTATTTTTTGATTTAATATTTTTGGAATTTGATATGGATATATTAAAATCACAAGTTTGATAGGTGAATTTTTCACAATTGAAGTGTCTTTGAGATTTTTGAGAGTGTTGAATCCATATATATAGTCAAAACCAGTTTAAATAACACAAATCAAGATTTGGCCACAATTTTTTTCGTCAAATTCTCACTACAAAATCTATAAATTTCAAAAAATCACTTTTTAAATACGTAAATACATTTTCACTACAGGGTATCTTATGCTAAATGTTAATTATAACGAACCAAGTCAATTCGTCTTCAAAATTGGATTTATAAATATTTAAGATATGGTATGAAATATTACAGGGAATCCATTTAAAAGAAAAAATAATAAATAAAATCATGCTTCATATATATGAAGATAAAAAGTTAAATGCTTAAATACATTTTCACAGATGGGAATCTTATGCTAAATGTTAATTATAACATCCAGTCCATTCGAGTTCAAAATTGAATTTCTAAATACTAATGCATAGTATGAAATATTGCAGGGAATCTATTTAACAAAATATGAGGTTTCAAAAGCGAGAAGATTGTAAAATGTAAATTGCAAATGAGTAATATGCAATTTGTATTAAAGTTATAAGGAAAAATATGCACCAAAGAGTGAGTGATCACGGGTATTCTTTAACATGAACTTTAAAAGCATGGTGTCAAATTTGATGAATGTACATTTTTCAGTATATATCATCATTTATGAATAAATGTTAGAATTATAAATTTGTATTTTTTTTTTTTTTAAATGTTAATATTTTTAATTAATATATATATATATATATAAAAGACTTTATTGATTTGTACTATAAATTTTTTTCATGATACTATTTAATTTTGGTTTATTGTATATGAAATTAAACTATAGAAAGAAAGTATAGATTGTAAAATTTCAAAGCCATAAAAAAGACCATGTCCAAATTGGAAAAGTGTATCTAAATATTCTAATCCATGAATGAGGAAAAGGAAATTGACACTAAAGTATAATCAAAATAATAGTCTTATAAGGATGCATATTAAGAAAGGTATGACAAATACAAATAAACACATATCTAGTTTCAAAGATATGTGAATAGTCCCCATTAAAAACTAACATAGCATTCCAAAAAGTAAACATCATAAGCATTAAGTAAAACATGTGCATAAAGATGACAAAGATGTGTCTAGGTTGATGGGATGCTCCTCATCCTTGCACAATGGGGGGAGGGGGGGCATAAGAACTAGGAGACAAGCTCATCTCGAGTCTAGCCAAATGACCCTCCACATCTAGTTGTAAATTCCCTAGCTTGCCTAATTTGTTCAACATGTTGTTGTGTGTTTGGCGCATGTCCACAAGAATTTCCCAAGAAGCAACTTCACATGCCAGTAGATATCTATTGTGTGGAGGTAATGATTGTGACGTCCATGTGAAATGGCAATGTTCAAAACCCATGGAGTGACCCCATCCATTACCTTAGAGTAAAAAGTATCTTGTCTTTCTTGGCGAATTTCTTCTTCCACATCATGAATTTTGAACTGTACCTCTAGTGATGTACGAATTTGGTGATTTTGGGCAAAGTACTTTTCTCAAAATCAAGCCTTGGAGACACCCATAGTACCATGACCTCTGCCTCCTCTAAAACTACGGGCTCGCTATAGAGTCATGGTTGTTAGAGGCAATAGAACACAAGCCAAACTAAGAAGGTTTTGGACAAAGCTATGGAGAAGCCTCAAGCTAAAGAAGAGGGAGACGTTGTCTTACTAGGAGGGCTATGAAGTAGAGGGGGTCTGAACAGAGACTTCGCTGTTAGAAAAATCCAACGATGGCAATAAGAAGGCCAGTGGAGCGAGAGTGTTCAACACCACCTTAGATGGAGTGCCTCTATCAAATGTCATGGCAGGAATAAGAAATAACATGAAGAGGAAGTGAAGCGGCAGAAAAAACTGAGATGTCACCCTTAAGGATTAACATCAGAACAAAAAATCTAGAACCCTTGACTTGAAAGAGAGTTAAGGCTCTCTTAGTGCACTCTGTAGACCAGCTTGGTTGACTAGTCACATTAAACTTTGGCTCAAGCAGTGGCATATGGGGAGGTGGTATGGTGAGAGGCCTTGTCATATCATGCATTGCATGCATTTTAACTAGAGATGATAACCCCATCAGGAAATGAGAACCCAGGAAGCTATCACTGAACAATCCACCTTTAGCTGGGATGAGAGAAGAGAATACCAAGGGGAGATGCATAGAAGTAGTTGGTTACTACACCCTTTATTGGCAAGCACATTGGCTAATTTATTAACTCATCTTTGGATATGAGAGGGGAGAACCATTGGAACATGAAGGAGAAGGCATCTAATATGAGAGATGCAGTTTCCAATCTCCAACTATAGGCTACTTGAATTGAAGAAGAACCGTTTAGAAGCTTTCCTATTAAAGAAATGATGAGACGAGAGTCCCCTTCAATGGAAAACATGGTATAGTTCCTTGAAATGGCTTGTCGAAGTTTGAAATCTAGAGAAAATAGCTCCTCAACATTGTTATTCTTATGACCCATATAAGCTACAAATATATGAAGAATGAATCTGGATTTGGATCTAAATACTCCACCATATCTCGTTGGCCCAGGATTACCTTTCAAGGCTCCATCAAAATTGATCTTGAAAAAACTTGAAGGAGGGTATATCCAAGTGTGCAAAGAAGAGGACACTAGGCAAGGAATTAAGTGAGAGGAAGTGCAAGGAGATATAGGGGGTTGAAGATGTTTGAACATTTGGGCTTTCGATTCCTTGAATTCCCAATATGAGGCTAAATTTCTAGAAATGAGTACAATTACCATAAGATTTTGATTAAGGATATTCCAGAGATCTAGCTAATGATCCTAAGAGTTGTGAAAGATTCAACAATTTTTCTTTCCAGATGATCCATAATAAGAATCAATGGCATCAAATTCCATTCTCTATTAAGGATATGATTGGAAAAATGATAAGGGCCCCACTTTGAAAGAGCATTGAAAATGTTGGTCCTCATTTTGTTTGTCTAATGAAAGAGTGTTGTTGATCTATAACATAGGCCTACCACTAGGGGACAATGATTAAAGATATGTTCACTTGTTTCTTAGTCCTCCAACATAGGAAGCAAAGCGATGATCCTTGAAAACCCCTAGATTGAATTCTATCCCAAGTCAAAGTTTACTTATGCACGAGCAACCAAATAAATTGTGCAACCTTGGGCTAGAGTTTTTGTCCCTAGATCTGGTACCATATGGGCCTTCTATGAATTTGATTGTGATCTACCTCGATGTGATAAGCCTATTTTAAAAAGAAATAGCCTCTTGGGTTGTATCCCCATTGTAATTGTTTTAGTTCATTTGGAAAGGGCATATGGTGATGTTGAATTACCTCCTCTATCTTGTGCCGATCCAGAGTAGGAGGGAAGAATCCCTAAGAGTCACATAATTCCACGTTCATAGTTTGGTGTCTAATGAGGTTCCAATCCAATAATATGACACAAATATTCTGGTGGGAAACCATGACATCCTGAATATCTTGGAGGCCTTCCTAGGCTAATAATTTAGGAAAATGGTGCACACACTGTCCCAAAATTGAGTTGTTTTATCATCTTTGGCTTCCCAAAAACAATGGTTTTGCACCAGGTGTTTCCTTTACAAGCTAGAGTCCAAATGAATGATCAATAGGGAATTGTTGAACTCAAATGCATTTTATATCAGGGATATGAATACTGTATTTTTTTCACCAAATTTCCTCCATAGACAACTTCCACTTCACAACCATCTCCACCATAATTTGGTAGTTAAGACTATACTTAATATTTGGATCATGAACACCAAGCCCACCTTTTCTTTTAGGGAGGCATAACTTGTCCCAAGAGACTAATTCCCATTTCCTTTCCCTTGTGGTGCCTCCCCCTAAAAAGGATCATTGAAGAGAGTGGATTTGACTAAGAACACATTTAGGCGCTACTAAGACTAAGAAGAGACACAAAGGGAGTGCTTGCAATATAGATTTAAGGATCACAAGTATGCCTGCAATATTTAGGGAGTGAAAGGACTAGCTATCTATCATGTTGGAAATGTTCCGAATCAAATATGTCCATACCTTAGCCCAAACAGAGTTTGAGGTTAGGGGGCACCCAAGTACTTTTAGGGGAGAGAGAATTTTTCTAAACCAAGAAGCCTTGTGATAAGATATTGAATAGACAGAGGAGTATTTAGGAAGAAGAACTTAGATTTGTGCATGTGGAGCTCTATACCTGATGCAACCATGAATTATTCAAATATGTTGAAAAGATATAGATTCTTTGATGGTGGGAGTTCCCATGACCATAGTGTCATCTACAAACTTCTTATGAGAAGTTGGTACTGTTGAGGTAAAAAGGTGAGGCCATTTGATATTTTTTTATGCGACCATTGCTTTCAAAGATTGACCCATGCCTTTTACTTTCAGGATAAAAATAAAAGGCGAGAGGGGATTGCCTCATCTAATACCTCTAGATGGATTAAAAGTTATGAAGGGAAACATTTACCAAAATGGAGAAAAATGTAGAAGATATCAAGGAGAGGATGAAGGAGGACCAAGTAGAAGAAAATCCAAAAATCCAGGATAATTCCATGAATATACAACTAGCTAAGCTTTTCAAATGATTTCAAAAGATCTACTTTTCTTATCACACCTTTATTTTTTGTTTAGTGGAGCGAGTGAATGACCTCACAAGCCATCAAAATGCCATCCAAGATTTTCCTACCTTCAACATAGCCCAACTGCTTTTCCTATATAATAGATGGAAGGATTGGCTTAAGTCTATTAGAAATCACTCCGGAAATAATTTTGTAGTTGGTGTTGCAAAAGGAAATAGGGCGAAAGCTATTAGGATCATTAATCTATTCGTTGTTTGGCACCAATGATAGGAAAGTGACAGAGAGCTACTACGATAGATTGTGTTTTCCTATATTATTCAACAATTTCTCAAATTTCTTGACTCAGGAAAGACCACCATGCTTGGTAAAAATAAGGGGTTAATCAATCATGCCAGGGTGATTTTTCTTTGACATACCAAATACTTCCCTTTCCACCTCTTCTAGAGTAATCGACCACATTAGAGCCTCATTTTGCTTTAGGTTAACCAGGGAAGGGATGTGTCTAAAAATCACAATGATGGCTTCATTGCTGTTCTCATGTGCCTCCAGGAGGAGGGCCTTGTAGTACTTGAACATTCCCTCTTCGATTTCCTTGTGCTTTAAGATTTTGGCTCCATCTGAGTCCTTTTAGAGAGGAAATAATGTTTCTATTGTGATGATTAATCATATATTTATGGAAAAGTTTAATGTTTTTCTCACCTTATTTGAGCCATAAGATCCTTGATTTTTGATGCCAAAATATTTCCTCTTGCTTGCACTGATATTACAATTGATTGATGATCCTTGCTTCCTCTTCAAATAAATCTTCTAATCTACATTCCAAAATAATTTTCGGCTACAAAGTACCCATGCACTGTTCTAGATGACTTTGGTCTTGAAATATATCACCACACTTTAATTTGTTCCACTTTTTGATGCAATTTTTTAGATGTTTGTAACTTTTGTTGAAATGATTTCATAATTGAGCTTGCATTTGAGTTGGCAACTAGCCACGAGGGTTTGGCTTTGTCAATGAAAGAGGGATCCAAGAGCTAGAAGCTTTTAAAGCGGAAGGGCCTATTCTTTAGGCTTTCCTTGATATCCACATTAAGATAGATCAACCAATGATAAAATCCTAAGTAGGGGAGACAAGACGCCTCTATAAAGATATCCTTTCCCATTAAGGATTTAGAGACTAGAAAGCGATCTAGATGACACTTGAAATTTTATTGTGTCGAGATGCATATTCTACAATCCAATATGAGGGAGACATGTAATTCCTTCTGTATTCAACTTGGTGTTGACATGTGTTCCTTTTACAATTAAAATATTCGTTAAATAAAAAAACTTGTTAGTGATAGTTAAAAAAAATAAGTAAATATGCATATTTATTAGTCTTAATTAAAAGAATTATTGATATTACATACATTATGAAGGAGATTTGTAGTTCCTTCTATTTATAACATAGAGTTAAAATGTGGTTTAAAAAAAAATTAATAATTAAAACAATAATTCACTCTCATCCATGAAATAAAAATTCACTCTTTTCCATAAATACAATATTTTAATGTGCATAACATAATTTTATATCAACTTTATATAAAAAAATAACCCAATTGAAAGTTAAAAAAAAATCTTATATTTCCACTTTCTTGGTTTTACTTTTTAAAAATATTTTAATATGCACCTTAAATAAAAAATGTGAAAATACATGTTAACTTATATATATATATATATAACCTCCAAATGATTTGTTTTCAAATTTTTATAAATCGAAGAACATGAGAAGCTACTCTGCTACGGTTTTAATAATGGTTGGTGTTGAAGGGTTTGGAAATGCAGGGTTTGCAACAATTTGGATCTCAAATTTGGAGAGTTTCTCGATCCCGGTGAAACCAATCTCATGGGAATCCTTTTGTTTGTAGGAATCAAACTCAAATCTAGTTTTCTCGCTTGTGAAAAAGGTACAAGAGAATATGCTCATTCCTAATGAATGCTTTCAACTCATTCATGAAGGACGATAACTTCAAGATCAAAATCTCCTCAGTGAATATGACATTACCAAGGATGCCATGGCTTACATGGTAGCAAGAATTCAAGGTGGACCCAAAGGGGGAGGTACATCCACCTCATCCCCACCAAGGTCATTTAAATATGTTCTAAAACAAGGGTCTCCTTCGCCAAATTCTAAAGTTCTATCTAGATCTACATTTGTGGTGGAAAAATTAGCCGAAACCCCTTCTCTTGAGGTGAAAAATATTACAACCAATTTCATAGCTGCAAAGTATGAACATAAAGCACTTGTATATTCAATGGTTTCTGGCCTTCTTTATTAGCTCTCGAGGAGTGGATTCACCAAAATTGGTCTCCAGATGTTGGGGTACATTTATGCTCAAAAGGATTTTTTATTCTTATTTTTCAGAAGTTAGAGGACCAGTGTAAGTTTTTTATTAGGTACCTTGGTTTTGGGGCCGATCTAGTCTCTCCCTTCAACACTGGTTTTTGGATTTTAATTCTCTATTTATGTTGAATGTGGCAACTCCAGTATGGGTGAGGTTTTCCAATTTACCTATCCATTTTACACATCCAACTATATTAGAAGATTTGGGAAATTTGTTAGGTCGATTCATCAAGATTGATTTAGACAAGATTTTGAAAGGAATTCACACATTCATTCTCATTTGTGTTGAAGTGGACCTTAGTAAAGTATTTTCAGACAAAATCCTCCTTAAATGGGGAAATAGGATTTATACCCAATCAATGGACTATGAAAATATGAATTTTCAGTGGAGATCTTGCCAGCTTCTCATACACCTACAAAAGGTTTTCCCAAATTCATAAGGAACCTTTTCACACCTTGAAGCTATGAAGAAAGATGGTGGATCAAAAGATCCAAAAGGATCTAATGGTTCTAAGTTCACTGTGGCTCATGGGTTGGGTAATTATTAGAATTAGAAGACTCTTGATGCCAGCATTGCTCCTACAGGCCAACCTTAGACTCATGATATGTCATCTCAACCATTAGGGGAGGAAGCTCAATCAACAATTAGTTTGACACAAAATTCAGCCATAATTTTGGCATCCACAAAGAGTGGGAAAAAACGTACCGATGAATAAGACCATTCAGATAGTGACAAGGAACCAAACATTAGGGGAATTTTGAGGTCTATAATGGGCCTCCTAAGGAAATAATAAAATAATAGCTAAACCAATAAAATGCTATTTATGAATTTACAATTTACTTTTTGCACCAAAATGCATGTAACCATAGTTAAATTCAATTGAAAAGTTGTACCAAAATAAAATTAATATAAAAAAATGTATTGATGTGACTATAAATAAAAATGAGCTTTTCAAGAAAAAAACATTATCATTGAACAACTAATGCATTTTTCCTTTGTACTTCAATAAATTAAAATAAATTATAAACATAAATTCATAAATTCTTAATTGTACAACATATCATTAATTAAAATTTATATTATTTAAACTATAAAATTAAATTATATAATAACATGTAATTAATATACTATATAAAAATCAAATAATATAATGAAATAAATGTAATGTATTATTTTATGTATTAATTTTATATTACAATTGAATTGATTTGATTTATAACATAAGAAGAAATAATATATAATATAAAAATGAATATGATATATGAAAAATGTGTAAAGACATGAAGATTGTATAGGGATATGTATTGTTTCTTTCAAAAAATATGAAATGACAATAATAATATTTTATTCAAAAAGTGTGAAATGAAATTTATTCTGAGAGAGACTTTGGTCACTGCAAAAATATTTACTTTACTTTGTGACTTTAAAAATACTTAGAATACTACTATTTTTAACCATGGGATTTTATCCATCATTGAGAATGTGGCAGGTAAGTACATTTAACTCAACCAATGCCACCTCAACCATGGGGGATGATGTCATCTTCTAAAATGTGATTGGTTCTCATAAAGTGAATTTTAATTATAAATTTTCCTTAGGAGGCCCATTTTTCACCTCAAAATTCCCCTAATGAAATATGTAGAAGCACTCAACAATGGAAACATATCACAAAATAAGTGGTTGTCTCAGAAAATCCCTCGAGTTGGATAAACATTTGGAAGAGTAAATGAAAGAAAGACAAGCCAATGTATAATCCTAGAGCCAAAGTCAAGGAAAGAAAAATATAATGTTGTGTAGCATGATTAGAGGAAGATGATGTACTCTGATGTGATGTAATTCATTTTTGATGGATCAATATAATTGATAGACTTACAAAAAAATAATATTACCTCCAAAAATCATATTACATCATTGATGAGCCAATCATTAAAAATATCATTCTCACTCCACCACCAAGGAAACTAGGATTGTTGGCCAATATTAAAAGTACGAAATGTCTACTTACCAAGCCAAGAACCCATAACAATTTCGCCACTCATCCAAAGCACCAACTCAAAAAATCGTTGCTAATCTTAAGTCCTCACATTTACCAGCTTCTCTACCTCCATCTTGGCGATATTTTCCCAACTCTATATAGAAAAGAAAAGAGTGATCATCACTACGAACCCCAGATGTTGCACCACCATTAACATACTAATTAAGAATATGGTATTCCCATCTCCAAATCTGGAGCTTTGGATAACAAACATGGAAATGCCCCCTTTCCAAAATCTCGAGGGGAAAGGAAAATCCCATCTACAATATAAAAATTACACACCAAGGGCTCATACTCTCCCCTCCCATCGTAGACTAGTGATCAGGTGATCAATTTTTGGCTCAAAAATGAAATTTCCCATAAAGTATTTGAAACTAGCACTAAATTGAAGTGCTCGTCGTTTTGAATCCAACGACGTTCGTTTCACCTCAATCCAACACAATATGCTCAAGTTATCACATGTTGACCGTTTGGACAAATAACTAAAATTAGAGCAGGCTTGTTGACTGGGCAGTTGATTGTACTGCTAAGTCAGCAAGGTGACCATACATGTATGAGCCAACCAGGTGTTGATACCTTGCATCCTTCGATTTTTTGAATTTGGGAGATTTTGATTGGTCGGTGATTGGTTGTGGTGGACCAAAGAAATGGTGCCACGTGGTCCAGTCATGGGCTGCCATGTGGCAACCCAACATAAGCCAAAATTTTTGTATGGGATGAACTAGCCTCCATGGGATTCATACCTACAACCTCATGTCCACTAATCAAGCACCTTACCAATAGGCCAACAATGGTCCTTATTAATAATGGTGCCGAAATTGCTATTTAAAGTTGTTATATGGCATTTTGAAGGGTTAGTGGCAAAATTAACTACCAACAGAATGCACTGGTGATTATAAAATTTGTAGCTCCATTAGCGATTTTCTGGGCAGATTTGTAGGACAATTTGACATAAGGTTGAGTTTGTAGGATGGTTAACAATCAAGTTAATGGGAGAGCTTGGGAGTTCATATCTTTCTCAATTTTTGGAAAAATTGAGCTTAGAAAGAGACTACTTGGAGGTTTTTGGATGTTCTAAATCCAATGGTGACCTATAATTTACGATTTGAGCACATCTAATTAGTATTTTTCAGGTTTGAGACAAAATGTGTATGGATCAATCAAGGTTTGGAAGCAGTTCTAGAAGGTGTTTGGGAATGGAGAAGACCTTGTTAGGGTATTCTCACCTTTAGAAGTCTACTGCAACAACTGCAACTTGGAGGGTTCAACTCAGGTTCAATTGTTTCATTATGTTATGTTGAGGGAAGTTTTGTTTATGTGCTTCAATGTGGAATTGAAGTGCTCACATGCTCATTCTATCTCAATTTAGTAGGAGTATGACATCTTTGTAGGAGATTCTTTGTGTTGCTGTTGTTTGTGAGAGTTATTTGCAGGAGAACATTACCTTTTAGGGGAAATATCCACATGTTTCCATCAACAAACATTTATGTAATTCATTTTTACTACTTAATATATGAGTGGTCTTGCTATGTTGACAGACCCGGAGATGCAGCCCAGGAGGGGTGAATTCCGTCATCTAATATTTTGTTAAGCTCTTCATTATTTCTTCATGAGTTATGTGATTTATGTTTCTTATGTCAAGTTTACATGTGAAGACTAATTCATGACTTGAAGATACATTGAAAACCCTGTTTGTGACAAGCCCCATTTTTACCTTGCAAAGCACTAGAATGATCCTTTATTTGTATTATGAGAATTTGAGGAAAGAGGAAAGAGAAAACCTTCTCCATTTTCAGATCAAGTGGTATCAGAGCTCTATCTGACCAAGTTGCAAGAATGGGCAACAAAAAGAGTTTCCAAGAGTTAGAGGAGAAAAATTTGGCTCTTTGTATGGAAAACATTGAGTTGAGAAGGATGTTTGAGATGGCTGAAGAGGAGAAGAGGCACATGCAATTTGTATTGCAGCAAGTGCTTGATGAACAAGTTACTGAAACTTCTACTCCTGTGAAAACAAAATACAACTCCAAAATGAAACCAAGATGTGGTCATGGTTCAAATAGTGGTCATGGACCATATGAGGAATATGATGCATGTGCATTTTTTAAGCATATCCAATATTCAAATCATATGCCAATTGGTAATATTGGATGGATAAAGTCATCTACAAGTTGGCCATCATCATCATTGTCAGAAATTGAAAAGACGAATGACAAGTTTAAGGAGGTAATTAGCATTTCAAGTACCATTCGTTTCGTTTATGTGAATAATAAATCTTTTGCAGCGTTTGAGCAGCATACCAAAGACATATGTATGAAATTGCTTTACAAGATGGGTTATGAAGGTGGAGGCCTCGAAATAAATGGCTAAGGTATTACCAATCCAATCATGGTTAAGGAGAGACTGAAGTATATGTGATTGGAAAATGGTCAAAAGGAGTATGGGAACGCTCTAAACGTCTTGAGGTACATCAAACATCCGAGGATGAGATGTCACCACCTTGTGACAATGCTCATTCATCTCCCAAGTGAGATGAATACTTGAAGGGACCTTGCATGTCATCGTCCACTCCACTTCGTCAAAGATGCAGCCCTAGAGACAAGTATAATTCTCATGGGTGTTTTTCAATGCATGGTAATTTTGATTACTTGTGGAATAAGTACCCTTGTACTTTTTGTGATGCAATTGACCATTATGTGACTGTGTGTGAGAAACGTATGATAATGGTTAAAATAATGGAGGATATTCTAGGCATCAAGCATAATGATTCTCCTTCGTATGAGAGGACTTCTTTGTCAGCAAACAAGAGAAAGTTCTTTTGTTCTCATTGCAAGATGCATCGACATGGAAATGAACGATGTTGGAAGTTGCATCCAAAGCTTTGTCCTAAGAAAGGAAAAGAGATTGTGAAATATAATGCAATGGAATCAAGAGGTGGAAACAAGGACTCACAACAATCCTAAGCGACCTTTAAGGCAAAGATGACGCAAAAAGAGAACCGATAGGCCTAGGAGAGGCAAAGTTTGGGTAGACTTATTGTAAAGTTGCTTTGTAAATTTTGTAATTACTTGTTGTTGTTGACCTGTTTAAGTACTTTTGTAAAGTGAAAAATCATTGTCCCTATGTATAAAAAGTATGTGTTTTTCATTGATATATGTATTGGCTTGTTTATAAGTCCACATGTTTAAGGAATTTTGTGAATATATAAGATTGTCGTTCAAAGTTGTCTACAAGTTTGTCATGTGTTCACTGATACACGTATTCAATATGAAACTTGTGTGAATAGAATATTTGTTTTCAATATTGTACAAGATGACTATGTTTTATAGGCAAGGCCAATCATATCATGAAATTTTTTGCAGCAATGTACTTTTCATGTACAAATTCAGCTTGAAGGCGTTAAATAAAATTTATTGTTGTTTCTAATTTCCAAGATGGAATCAAGTTTGACTTCAAAAGTTTAAACTTCAAGATGAAGTGTTTTTGGAGCCATGCAAAGATCAGAGTAAAACGAATGTTCAGATTCCATTCATTAGTATTTTTTTTATGCAACAACAATAAGAATGTTGGCTCAATTCTTAACATGCCAACAAGTCTTCATGAAGATGATAAGTGAAATGCATTGATTGGGGCTTGAGGGACACCAATTGAAAATTTTGCATTTTGGATTGAGTTTTTGGGTGTTTTTGAGTTCCATCCTTTTTATATTGACTAAGGAATCACACTTTTGGAGTCCAAAAGTTCCTAGTGGGGAGGTGTCATCAGGTGATCAATTTTTAGCTCAAAAATGAAAGTGTCCAGAAAGTCTTGAAACCAATGCCAAATCGAGTGCTCATCATTCTGAATCCAATGACATTCATTTCACCTCAATCTGACACCATATGCTCAAGTTATCACGTGCTGACCGTTTGGCCAAATAATTAAAATTTGAGCAGGCTTGTTGACCATACTGTTGAGTCGGCAGGGTGGCCCTACATATATGATCCAGCCAGGTGCTAACACTTGGCATCCTCCGGTTCGTTGAATTTGGGCAATTTTGATTAGTCGGTGATTGGTTGTGGTGGACCAATGAAATGGTGCCATGTGACACCCCAACATAGACCAATTTTTTTATAAGGTCCAAACTGCCCTCCATGGGATTCATACCCGCAACCTCATGTCCACAAATCAAGCACCTTACCAATACGCCAACGATGGTCCTTATTAATAATGGTGTCGAAATTTCTATTTAAAGTTGTTATATGGCGCACTTAGGGGTTAGTGGCATAATTAACCATCCAACAGAATGCACCGACGGTTAGCGAATTTGTAGCTCTGTTAGCTATTTTTGGGGCAGATTTGTAGGACAATTTGACAGAAGGTGGAATTTGTAGGATAGTTAACAGTCAAGTTACTAGGAGAGCTTGGGAACTTATATCTTTTTCCGTTTTTGGCCAAATTGAGCTCATAAAGAGTATACTTCAAGGTTTTTGGATGTTCTGAATCCAATGGTGACCTATAATTTATGGTTTGAGCACATCTAAGTAATATTTTTGCAGGTTTGAGACAAAATGTGTATGGATCAATCAGGGTTTGGAAGTAGTTCTGGAAGGTGTTTGGGCATGGAGAAGACCTTGTAGGGGTATTCTCACCTTCAGAAGTATACTGTAGCATCTGTAACTTGCAGGGTTCAGCTCAGGTTCAATTTTCTCATTATGTTATGTTGAGGGAAGTTTTGTTTATGTGCTTCAACATGGAATTAAAGTTATCACATGCTCGTTTTAGCTCATTTCAGTTGGAGTATGACATGTTTGTAGGAGATGATTTTTTGTTACTGTTTTTTGTGAGAGTTATTTGCAAGAGAACATTAATTTGTAGGGGTAATAGCCACATGTTTCTATCAACAAAAAATTATGTACTTCATTTTTACTACTGAATATATGAGTGGTCTAGCTATGTTGGCAGATCCAGAGATGTAGCCCAAGAGGGGTGAACTCTGTCAAAAAATCTTTTTTCAATCTATTCATTATGCCTGCATGAGTTATGTGCTTTATGTTGCTTATGTCAAGTTTACATGTGAATACTAATTCATGACTTAAACCTGTTTGTGACAAGACCCATTTTTACCTTGCAAAGCGTCATAACGATCCTTTATTTTATTTTTATGAGATTCCGAGGAAGAGGAAAGAGAAAAACTCCTCCATTTTCAGATCAACTAGATATAAGACGAGTTTGGAATAAACCTCTCCATGAAACGACACATTATCCTTCACATGTCTCATGCTAGGGGGTCAGACCATACCACCATCCTCTTAATGACATGTAGAGTCGGTGGGGTGGCAAGCATGCCCCCCTCCCTCTCCCCCAACGAGCTCATTTTCCACATGGCCAATGACCCCCATCGAGGTATTAACTTATATATTTTAATATCAAGTTTTTATATATTTTTAGATAGAGAAAAAGTTAAAAATAAAATAAAAATAAATTTGACTATAAATAAAGTAATTTGATATCCAATTTTAATAAAATTATCAACTTGATATATATAGAGAGAAAAGTGATTGAAAGTAAAATTTTAGTTATTTTCTAATATGGAATTAATATGTAACATTTAAAAAAGTATTTCAATGTTGCCATAAATAAAACATTTCAATATGCATGCTAAGTAGAATACTTCAATATCAACTAACTAACTATATATATATATATATATATATAGAGAGAGAGAGAGAGAGAGAGAGAGAGAGAGAGAGAGAGAGAGCATGGTTTAATATCTATATATATATATATATATATATATATATAACCATGATCTATGTCAAGTGTCTATAGGGATCAATTTTTTTGAATTGGTGAACATTTCTTTGTGTTCTAGACTCTAATAGATATTTGCACTTAAAGAGATTTGATCCCTCTAAACACATAATAAATCTAGGATTAAAATGAATCCATATTCATATATAAATAATACTTTTATATAACAATAAAAATATCATATATAAAATAATTTTTATTTTATATTAACTTAAAAAAACCACAAAGCATAGCTTTTTAAATAAATCTATCCATAGAACACTTTGTTCCACAAAGACTCCGAGACAGGGGATGTGAGTGTGGGGAGATGCATAAGGGGATGTGTGGCAGTATCCTCAAATTTTAGGGAAATTGAGCCCCCCCCTACCCCCAATATATATATACCTTGACGTCCCCTCGTCCCCACTCAATATATATATATATATATATATAAAACAATGAGAAATCTATCATAACTCAATTGTCAAACCATTAGTGGGGACAACCATCACCGATTGCTATCCGTGAATGTAGGATGGCTCATCACTGTTATTTAAGGAAAACTATTCCATTTGGAAGCACTCGCTGGTAGTATGTAAGGGGACAAACTTGCACCCCTGCTACATGCCTCTCGGTGTTGGGCCGTTAACAAGTTTCCTTACGTTCGAGAAAGACGAGCTCTAATCAAGCAGAAGAAGTTTTAGGGCATACAGTGGACCCTATATATATATATATATATATATATATATATATAAATTCAAATTCATATTCAATAATGAAATCATAAATATATTGATGCTTACAAAATTCAATTAAATAATGAAATGTACTAATCCATACTCATCATTCATCCATACACCATGGAATTGAATAATGAAATACATTAATCTATATTCATCATTCAAGAATCTACATTGATTTCAGAATTAAATTCATCATTCATCATTCTAGATTCTAAATTGATTTAAAATTTAAATGAACATTGTTCTAGAATCTAATTGGTACTAAGAAAAATTAGATAAAGTAGATATTGAAGTAGACTAGAATAGTAAATTGATATAACTCAAAGTTAAAAATAATAAAGAGTGACAAGTCAAAGAATCAATCTAAGTTCATCTATATTTAGAGTTAAGACTCAAAAGTTAAAACTGAAAATTAAAAATGGACAATGAGCGTTGAAGGAGTGCAACGTGGGAGGAGAGGCAACATTTAACCGGTAAGTCATCTAACGCCATGGGGTAAGTTGAGTAGAGGTAATCTTGGTAAGTCGAATGACTTAGGGATTGCAAATTAAATTAGTTTTTGATATATGTTATTTAATTTTCTTGTTAGTTTTATTTATTTATTATTATTATTATTATTATTTTTAATCTTTTTAAATTTCAAGGGTTGGTAGATAAAATTGAGGGGGACACGTCCTCTCTCAAAAGGAGTTCTTTTGGGCTTAACTCGCTTGATTGAATTCTAGTTCCAGACCCTCATACATGATAGAATCTAATGGAAACATTCTAATCTCCCCAAGCCTAAAATCTTTAAAACTATTAAGTTTTATGGATTTTGAGTGGGATCTTAAATTCTAATTTCTCCATATGAAATCCAATAAGGTCACAACCACTCTCAAACATCCAAAGTCAATTAACGACAATGTTAAAAATCTAAGAAAAAATATGAAAATGAAAGATAAATGAGAATTTCACTCTTACTTTACTAATTTAACATTACAATTAGTTATATAGTATTAGTAATTCCCTAGGATTGAATATTAAGCTTCACAAATAATAAATTATTGTTTTCAAGAAAAATAAAAGGGGACCCTTATCCCTTTCTGAGGGGGATGCCCATGAGCACCCATTTTGAGGAAGTACGTCCCCTATATTGGAGAAATGTTTCCCTTGCAGTTCCCCATGTTTCCTTAAAAACGGGACGTGGGGAAACATTTCACTAAGTGACCCCATCCTAGGCTTGTGGGAAGCATGTGGTGCACGCAACCCACCTTGGGGATGTGTCCCCTTTGAACATCGATAGAACATAACCTTTTAAAGAAATCTATAACGTATAATAATATATTATGAAAATTAAAAATTTATATATAAATAATATTTTTCCATAACAGTAATATGGAAATGGAACCTTTCCGAGAAACTATGTAGGTTAATTTTACATAATTTTTTTATTTATTTATAGAAATAATATAAATGTTTTTTTAACTCAATGTTGAATTTGTGTGGGAGTGTCCAAATACTATCTTTGTGTTACTCTTATGGGATGTTTGCTATGAATCATAGGAAAAAATGTGCAATAGTTTAATGTGTTTCCATGCCAATCTCAATATTGATATTTTTGTTTTATATTAATATAAAATAAGATTTAATATAAAAATTAATAATGTAAAATGTAAATTAAAAAATTTTATTAGTAAAAAATATTAATTATAATTAGAAAAAATCATATTTTTTTTTGTATGGTGAATATTATATTAACTGGAAAAACTGAAGATTACATCATGAAATAGATAGTCAATGTCAGTCTCTCTCTAGGGATACCAGACCATAACTAAAATAGGCTAGGGATACTGACCATAACTAAAATAGAATCCTCCTAAAGGAGGATTGCGATGCCAAAAACATAAAAAAGAAAAATACAAAAAAACACATTATATCTGAAGTAATGTCGTGATATGTACTCGCTACCAAGAGTAACCATAGATAACATATACAACAAATATATAAGAGACTCTTTTTAAGGTTTTGAGTCAGAAACTGCAATCCAAATAGGGGCTTTAGCCTTCTCCCAAGCAGTGATTCCCACATGAGTTAAGCCAAGGTGTTCTTTTTATCCACTCCAGTCTGCTATCCACGATGTTGAGGTGGTTATGAAGGTGCTCCAGAGAGTGGATAGCATTGTTGCTATGCTTTTGTCTGTCAACTAGTGAGCGTCCCAGAATAAAATTCAACTGCTATTATAAATCAATCGTCTGCATATATTAGTTGAAGCACCCTCTAGTGTGCCCTATATTAGGGACCCATTCAACCCATTCAACCAACACTTCAGTTTCAGAAAGGGAGGATTTGTGGGAAGGACCCTCACTTTTCGCTCTAGCAATTTCTTCTTGAATTGGATTAGGAATGAGTGCCTTGTAGCAACCTGCAAAGCATTGCAAACACTGGTTCCTATGAGATTTCCCTCTTTGGGCTCTCTCCCGGTAGTGCAATGCCACCCTACGAAATCTGGCCTATTGACATGACATATTTATGGATATTAACTGATCAAAATGCTACTGACATGAAGGAAGTGAAAGCTTCTAGTGATGTAACCACAATACACTAAAAAAATAATTTGTCCCGAACAAAGAGGTCCACAACCTAACTACTAGTCTCATTTTGTCAATAAGGATAGAGGTGTATTTATTTCTAGGCTGCTTACTTTTCCAAAATAACATGTTCGACCATATTCCGTTATAGCTAGAGCGGTTTGATGGCCAAAAGTTCACAGCAATGTCAGTGAAGCAATTATAAAAGCAACATTAAGAAGTGTAAGCCCAAATTGCAAGTTTCCCAACTTGCAACTACTTCGTCAACAAAAATATCCACAGTTACCTAGCCCTTATCCCAACTTTATAGCACAATGACCCAACATGTTCTATCCACATAGAGGGCCTATGATAGTCTTATCATTAACCAAACATAATAAACCACAAACATACCCAAGGAGAAAAATATAATTATAGGAAAAAAATTTGGTTTTTTCCACCATGGAAAAGGGAAGGCCTTCTCTTCTTGTTTCTAGTCTATATGGTCACAAAAACTTACCTAGAAGAGAGAGAATTCCACCCTAAACATGGTCAATTGAGTCCATTTTTTTTCAACAACATGCACATAAAGGGCCAAGATTGAAAGACTTCATAAGATCATGACTTATAGGAGTAGAGTTTCTCCCCACCATTCAAACAACATTGGATGTTTGTATGTCCGGAAAACAAACAATTCCCCACACTTAATCACAACACATACCCAATTTGAGAATGATATAGCGAGAATTCAAAATCTTCCCTCCCTTAGAAATCCCAACATTCCCACACCACCCATGACGAACACAATTCACTAGGGTCTGGGTGCAACGAGTACCAGGAGATCAAAATTCCCCCTAATAATAAACAAAAAATTAAATGAAAATAGAGGGGGAGACACAACCTTGTAGGCTTCAAGTAGTAATCGAATGACCATGTAGAGGCCGCACCACCGTCGACCTCTTGACCCATTACTCAAAAAGTAGCACCATGCAACCTCCTTGTACCCAAATGAACTTGGTACACTTACGAGAAGGGGGGATGAAAGATGCCAAGACCAGAGGCCAAATATATTGGATGAATGCTTGTCGACTAGTTTTTCTCCTGAAGCTTAGGAGAAAAAAGCCGTATAAATCTTAAACTCTGAAGTGGATACAAAATAGAAAGCCCAAGTCCTCTGTAACCAAATTCCATTACCATAGAAAATATAGAACATGAAATGAGAGATCGACAACGCCTCAAGAGCCTCCTCCTATATCTGCATATGAAAGTCTAGATTAAATACCACCAGAAGGGAGCCAACCTTTGCCCATAAATCCCAATTCCTCATAGATTGATCTCCCTCCATCTCCCACTGGGGATTTAACCTAGTGGTTACCATCATTCGTTTGTTAAACTTCACGTGATCACGCTTTCCTTGTTCTCCAACCACAACTTGCATCTTGTTTCGCATCCACTCTTTCATTAATTCACATACAATAACATTCATTGAGGCCTATATTGTCATAATTAAATCGCCTCGGAGCTTGGTACCATGTCCCTAGAGTGCTTACTAGGAGGGGCGGTGAAGTCCCTGTTGCCCCCTCTCCATCATGTTAGTCACTCTATCCCGGGTTTAAAAAAATCATATTGTTATTTTAAAAAGTTATTATTTACGATTTAAGATGAGTCTTTAAGATGAGTCTTGATTTAGACTCGAAATGTAAACTAAAAATGATGATTGTGGATATTCCGAGTTTTGCATCTGAAAAAATAATTTCATTATTTTTTTTTTCATTTTTGTGGGTTATATTTTTATTTTTTAAATGAATTATAATTGTCATATTTTAATATATATAATCAATAAAAGTAAGAGTATTTTTTTTAATATATATTTTTTAAAATTTATTGAAATTAACAAATTTGAGTGATAAATTTTACATTTAAAATATTAAATTTATTTATACATTCAAAACAATAAAAATTCACAGTCAAACCAAAATTTTATCACCAAATTTCACGATGTGGGTGGAAGAGTGATGTCAAATCGGGAGGGTGCTCGCCACCCTAGTGACCCAAATGACATTTAAAGAGGAGGTGGCATGGCACACCTATACCATGCGGTGTGAGCGCGATACAACCAATTCCGAATGCACATGAGGGTTATATTTGTTCTCTGGTTTTTGGTTCTAGGAAATGTTGCAAAGAGGGGTGACAATTTGCTAGAGGTCGGGTTTTCGTCTAGCGACTTGGCATCCGGTGATGGTGTATGCATGTACTAGGTTTTCTCGACGTTAATGTGATTTGGTCAAGATTTGTGGGTCGAGGAGAATTTTGGGTGATGAGGTGTAGTGTATAGTTTACTTTGGCCTCCGGTGCATTTTAATTAGGACTCGGGATTTGGAATCTCTCGCACCAAGGTTTACAATCGAGTTCAGTCTGTCCCAGGTTGGTGGTTCTTCACATTTATGTGGATTGGAAGAGGAGCTACCTTATGGAGTTGCAACATCAACACGAGGGTATTTTGGATTCCTTATATGGTTAGCTCTACCATAATAATTGTTGAAGTTTCTATGGGGCATTCTCGACCCTTAGGACCGTCCGGGGTTGTAATGGTGGTCGTACTTTTTGTGGATTTTGGAGTGTTGTGCATGTTTTATGTTTCTCGAGTCTTTCTAGTTTTATTGTTCCGGGGGTGGTGCGAGTCTCGGTAGAAGTTTGTTGGCCAATACTACTCCATCTTTCCACCTTCGTACATGCTAGTGTTTGGAGGGTCCTATTTATGATTTTCTATAGTTCCGGGGTCTTCAATTTTATGCCCGTTTGAGGGAGTATGATCTAATGTATTGGATTGGTAGTTGGGGTTTTTCTAAAGCGTTCTTGTTGGGGACCAACATTTTCCTTGCCGCATTGGTATGGTTGCGGTGGTTTAGGGTTCTCCTAGAGTGGATTTAGTTTGGAGCTAGTGCTTGATTTACATTATTGGCACGATAGGTGGGATTTGTGGTCTAGACGAAATTGTATGCTTTCATCCGGTAGTTGTCCCAAGTTCTTTATATATTGCTTTGCAAAAAAAATTCTTAATGCCACTAAAGCGTGGCGAGGGGTTCTGGACTAGGCAACCTAGTCCGATGACATCCTCTGATGTATAATGAGTCTTGGTTGCATTCTAATTTTGTTGGTATTTTAGGCTTATGTTCCCTATAGTTTCTAGATATCAAGGCATCTATGCTAGTGTGTTGTCCTTCTGTTAATTACCTAATGGCCAATAAATATCGTAGGAGTGAGGCGAGTAGGATCTTTGATAAAATATATTCCACCATGTAATATTTCTGTGTAATGAAAAAACATGATTTACCAAAAATAAATTATCATCAAATTTTAACCCCATATATATATATCTATATATATATGCACCCCATTTCCTAGGTGATGATTTTTTCCCACATGAGTTTGACTGAAGTCACATGATTTTTTTTGAAAATCCAACTTACACTCGTCAAGTTTCGAACTTTTGGGTGCTCTAGGGGGTTCTTGATGGTGCTAAATCCAATTTTCACCATCAAAAAATGAATCAAACACTTCTCGTTTCAAATTTTTTTGAAAAAAAATCACTCACATGCAAAAATTATCCCTCGCTTAGACAAGTCCAAGACTATATTTTAATTAAAATTCACTCATAAATCTAACATGCACAGGAATCAATAAAAACAATTTGAAATGGGGGAGAATGATAGAAGAATAAGAAGATATCTTAACATCCACGAGGCTAAAGATAACCTATGGGATATATTTCTTCTCTATATGGCTCTTGTATTCGAAACTTTTCCCGTGAAGTTTCATAATAAATGCTCCCGACTTTCTCGACAAATCCTCATGAATAGATTATCCCTAGAGCTAGTTTCCAAAATATCTCGCATAACTTTCCTTCGTTTGTCTTTGAAGGCCTCACATTCTAAAATGAAATGTTTTTTCTCGTTTCCACTTTTCCGAAGAGAAAAAAATACACTCTTTCCTCCCACGCTTCTTTTGGCCTTTTCCAGTGCTCGTTTCACAATAGAGTTGATGAGAATTAGTCCTTAAGCCGAACAATAAGAATTTTGGCTCTCCAAGAAATATTGACCCCTATGTATGACTTTTTTTTATGATTATGAGTGGGTTTAAACTCTTCAATATAATATTTTTTTATTTCTCCCTAACTCCTTCTCCTAAGTACGTTTGTGGAACTTATCCATAACAAAAGATTTGATCTCTTTTACTTGTTTGTTGGACACGTGTTCAAGAAAATGCCCCATTTCCTAAACCATTTGTTATTTTTCCGCATCCAAGTCTTCTTTATTTTGCACAATATGTCATTAAACACAACCTTAGGCCATATGCACTCTTCCATTTGCTCATTTTTGTTTAAATACCTTATGACCCACACCATAGAGATTGCTTCAATAGGAGCAACCCCCGTTTCACTTAACAAGATAGCATAAGGAGTTGCACTTTTAATTTTGAATTTGTTTGTAATCAAACGCTTCGAATTTTCTCAGTTTGTTTCCACTGCATGTCTGATGTACTGCTGGCCCATAGTTGAGAATCACCAGAATCATTAAAAGCCCCAAAAGAGTTAGAGTATTTTTCCAGTCCCATAACTCTGCCTATCTACACCTATTTTGAAACACATAAAATTCTTTCCAACCCCACAAAGTTCTTTTATTTTTACATCCATCCCAAATTAGATTTCTGTTGAAGTAAATTCCGAGGTATTTGTAATCCGAAACTTCTTACATAATGCTGCCTTCAAATAAGAACTTATGATGGTTATTTTTTCTTTTTTTAGAGAAAACCATTACTTTATTTTTGCTAATATTGATTTGCATCCCCACACTTCCACAAAAATTCTCAAGGGAAAGTAAGTGCTCTTGCAAACCAAGAGCAAATTTAGTAATCAGAATAAGGTCATCTGCATACAAAAGAAGCATTATAACAAACTTTCTCAAATGGAAATCGTCACCCCCTTGCGAATTTAGCCACTCTTCAAGCTTGTCAATATATAATCCAAAGAGGGTAGGATAAAATGGGGGCAACCTTGTTTGACCCCCGATATAGCTTCTAAAAAATTTCAGAAATGCATGTTGAAGTTCTAATTTTGACTTTAACCTCTTCATACAACCTATGCATAAATCGCTCTCAAATGCATGGGAACCCCATGTTCCTCCATTCCGTGCCAAAGCTTATCCCTAGGAACCGTGTCAAAAGCTTTTCCCGAAATCAATAAAGCAACAAAATACTTCTTCCTTTTTCTCCCGAACTTTTTACATGATGTGTCTTAAAGTTATACCATGATCAATCGTGGAATGTTTAGGTCTAAAACCTGCTTTCCCTTTAGCACGTTTATCTCTTTCTTCTGTACACTTGTTGATTTTATTTTCTAACATGCTTCCAAATAACTTGTGAAACAAGGGGTTAATCATTATGGTCCTATAATTGGAGGGATTATTTATGTCACCACTCTTGAAAAGAGGTATTGCCAGACTAATTGTCCAATCTGTGGGGAACCCTTGTGGTATGATGTTGTTGAAATTTTTTGTAATGTGAGGTGCAAGAAATTTTAAGCCCCACTTTAGATACTTTGCTTGGGGTTCAACTAGGTATTTTGCTTTTCCAACACCAAACTTCTTGATACCCACCTCTACCTCTTGCATTGTGAAGAGTTTTGTATTAGTGTTGACCAAGGGAGGAGGTCAACCTTGGGATCATGCTCATAAATTTGTATTGCATCGTCAAACCATTTAGAAGCTGTAATATTGTTTTTAGTTTGCATCTTTCTCTGTTGGAGCTCCTTCCAAAATAATTTGGGGTTATTTTTCGAAGGAAGATTAGTTCTTTTCTACTCGAAACCATGAAATCAACCTTTTTCTTTCTTAATATCTGGTTATAAGCTTTGAGCTTTATGTTATTCTTGTTTGACCCTTTCCACATTCTCCTTGCCTTTTTCCATTCCTCGTCAAACCAAGCATTAACCAGAAAGCAATTTGTTTTAGACTTATTAATTTTTTCTCTTTTGCACTCTGCAAGTGCACTTTGAATTAAATGTGTTAATTTGTGACTATGAAGGCCGCGAAATGGGATTATCTCCTCGAAGAGCCTCTCTAGCGCTATTTTGAAGGTATTACAATTTTCTGGAGTTAAAAAATTTTGCCCTTTGGAAGATTTTTTTGGACACACTAAGTTTTTGAACCTAATTGCTTCTTTCCGGTCCAAGAGAAACTTAAATAAATTGGCTTGTGATTTGATTTTAAGTCCCAAAGCTAATCTCCAGTCAAAACTTCCTCCATTTTCTCACAAACTATGTGAGAAAATTACATAATCTATTACACTTGCTCCATTGTAAGTATTGCAAGTGAAATTACCAGACTTTTCCCATGCAATCAAACCATTACAAATGACTAAATCTAAAGCCCCACATAGAGTAAACAATTGTTCACCAAAAAGATTGCAACCCTTGTCCTCTAATATTCTGTCCCATTGATGATTACTCTCTTCTGTAAGCTAGATAGAGTCGCGGTCTTCTTTGCAACAAAGAATGTTAGCTTGCTTACTTGCAGTCCTAGCATTGAAATCACCCACTATAATGACTTCACCTAGTTGAGAATATGTTTCAATATCTGCCTTTAAGGCTGCAAAGGGATCTTTATGGTCAAGCCCTATACTTTTGTAGATTTTTGAAACTCGCGGCGCAAAATAACATGTTGCAATTCTAATGTGATTTCCATTTTTCTATATTTTAAACCAAGCAAATTGTTTATTTGAGTCATTTTTTTTCTAGCTGAATGAAACAACCCTCTTTTTCTCTCACTAATACCATGCCTCTGTGTCCTTTGCCATTCTGTGCTGCCTTGTTCCACACTGCCATTTTCCAGTACCCTTGAAACAAAGGTCTCTTGCACCCTTCATGCTCATGTGTTTCTATGAGGCAAATTATGTCTCTATCTTCCGCACTGTAGGTCCTAACCCAGGTTCTTGTCTCCATGGGTAACCTGTGCAGTTCCGACAAACTAATCTTAAGGAAACCTGAGTATGACTTGATTGCTATTTGTTTTGACATGTAAGACTCACAATTGAGTCATTGTCCCTGCTTGCCCATACTGAGCTTGCTTCCCGATTTTCTACTAAGAGTTTGTTGTCTTTTGTTTATTATCATCTTGCTGCCCTGTTTTGGAAGGAGGTTCAAATCACACTATCATAGCTTTACCCTTATAAATCCATGCTCTCTTTCCCTCATCTCTTGCTGCCCTAACGTTTGACATTTCCCCTCTGCTTTCCTCTTATTGTCTTACAATTAAATCTTCTTCTAGAAAAAAACGAGAATCCCTCAAGAACTGATTATTGCTTAGAGTGATATCTTTATCACGCAAGCTAGGCATGATAACTCCTATGGGCATGGATATCTCACCGTTAAACTTTCCTACCCTCCATGCTTGGTATATTTGTCCTTGCCATAATAGCTTGTCTTTCAAGAAGTCCCTTGCAAACTCAAAAGTAGATTCATTTTTCCCATAGTATTTCACCCCTTTAATAATTATGTTTGTTGTTCTATCTTGCCTTTCCTTGCTTTCTTTATCTTGCATGTTGCCGACCTGAATGTTTGCCACTCCTTCCCTATTAGCAAAATTGCTAATAACTTCAACCCAAGTTTTAGAAACTTTTGTGGAGCCTCATTTCTTTTCTTCTCTTGCTGTCTCTTCATGGTTGTCTATTGAGCAACCACTTTCCATTTATCTTGGGATGGTTTCACATTCACCACCTCTGTACTCTCCACTACGATTTTCTTCATGTTTTGCACATCTGCCTTCACGCGTTGCGATTCTATCTTCCCTATCAGGAGAGCTTCTTGTAGCCATGCCACTTGCTCCTTCAAAATTTTATTGCTTTATGCCAAAGCGTGGTTCTCAGTTGTTATTACATGAATTGTATGATTCCTTTCCTACTCTTTAGCTTCTAAAACCTCCAACCTCTTTTTTGCGCTTAATAATTCTTTCACATAGAAATCAAATGACCTGGTGAGAGGTGTGGACGTGGGACTGTACAAGGCAAAATCATCAATGAATTTTCCTCTGCACCTGTTGTTGCCATATGCTTGCAAAGTGGACTTGTTTGAATATCGCTTATTGCGAAGGGCCCGAGTACTTTCCCTTTGAGACCATTTTTTCCTTGTCTACCCCTGTTTTAGAAAGGCTAATTTTTAAAATGCCCCGATACTGTTTGGTATTGACCAAAACCCACTTTCGAGCTTTAGCTGATGAAACAATTTTCACTTGTCTTAAATCATTTGTTTCCACAAATTTTGAAGTTTCTTGTCTCATTATCACATTTGAATGCATTTAGCAACTGTATATTTTAAACTCCAAGCCCTCCACTGCTCCAGTGCCGAACTCCTAATTTCTCTACCGAACTTCAAACCGTGACTTTCTCAAACCCAAACCCAAACCCAAACCCAAACCCTCATCGAGCCTGAAAATACATGATCTGAACAATGCCACATACATAAATTTCATGAAACCCTTAAGAAACACCTTCCGAAAAAGCATAAATAATCGAGGTTGCAACTTTTGAAGTTTCCAGTGCCGAAATCCAGTAAAATAATTTAAGATAAAATCTAAATTTCTATTATTTAAAATAATTTTAATTTTAACATCAGCCATGAACCGCTGCATAAAGATACCAAACCACGCCAGAGCCGCAAATTTAATTCAAACCCTGAAATATTTGTGAAGCTCCCCAATCGGGATTTTTCTGAAGTGACAAGCAACCGAATTTAGGACAGAGCGCGCCAATTCTTTCAGGGTTTCTACCGTGAAAGCTGCCATCTGTTTTCCACATGGCCTGTACCCACCACAGCAGTCACAAAAAGCTACACTCCACCCATCAACTGCAAGTTTGTCTACAGGTCCAGTGATGGGATTTTGGTTGCAAACCCGTCCAACAATCGACAGATCAGATCCGGCGCGGTTCCTGCAGCGGGAAGGCAACACTAAACGACAAACCTCCACGGATATTTTGTCACTTGTGAAAGACATTTTTTTTATTTTTTATAATGTAAAGATGTTTTGCTTTTGTATTTAGTGAATCAAGTTTGATTAAATCATCATATGGGCACTTGAAATAATTTTTTATATTCAATCATTTCTTCACTTTTATTTGTGTAAATGTTTTTTTTTTCCTTAATAATTTTCTAATAAAAAATATTAATTGAATTGTCACCAATTTACTTCTAAAATATTAATGTTAACATTAAAAACACTATAATATTTAATCTTTGTTTAAATATTTTATTTATATATTTAATGAAAATTCACAACTTAATTAAATCATTATTTATACTATTAACAAATCTTTTAAAACATGTATATTTCATACTATAAATTTATACTTTAATTTTAATTTATAGCAACAAAAATAATTATATAATAACATATAAAATTTAATAAAATACATAAATACCAAATATAAATATTGAGCTATTCAATAATAAACACTACCCCATAACTATATACCCACATCTTATCATTTGAAGATATGTTTCTATTTCTATATAATATTCCCATAATAACGACAACTTCTCATTTAAAAAATCTAATGAGTTTTCTTTAGAATACTCTCTCACTCAGTAGTATTGTTCTTTTCACCATCAAAATTTATGTCTCTATTTACTCAATTTTTTGTTTTTATATAATAATGCAAAACATTAAAGTTATTAGGGAATTTCTTTGTGGGTTACATGAATTTATTGAGTTATAAATAACTTAATTTTAAAATATTTTATATAAAAAATATAAATTAATTTTATAATAAAATTAAATATATTTAAAATAATTTTATTATTAATATTAATTATAAGCCATTTAATATTGAAAATATTTTATTAATAATAAAAAGTAAGTATGTATATGTATATATAGGAAAATTTAAATTATATAATATATAAAATTTGGGTGGGACCATATCATCATTATGTCTAATATATCACTTTGCTTTCCGTAGAGAATTGAAACAATGACTTCCTGTCTTAACAACACTAGAGGACAATCATTATTGAATACTATTCATGTTTTACATATAAAAAAGACAAGTTTTTAAAAAATCAGTAATAGTTCTAGGTCTTATTCTAAAGCCAAGAAATGATTTCTTCCTAAACAATTTTTAAAAGAAAAGTAGTATCTTGATAGTGAGAGGCTAAAACTACTTTTAATGAATTTATTTACTTTTGTTTAATATTTTGCTCACCCAAATTACTTTTAATGAATTATCTAAATTATTTATTCACCATAAATAACTTAATGTAGTTGAATCCCAAAAATAATATGTAAAAAATATATATTTTTAATAATATCTAATAATCCTAATTTAAAAAATATTAATTAAAGTAAAATATAATTTAATATTAACTATAGTGTATACTTATATTTAAAAAGCAGCAAATTTCTTCCATTAAAAAATAGAGTGGATATATTTTAGTAAGCGCCGGTCCATAAACATAGTGGTTAACGTTATCAGGGAAAACCTAAAACCAAGGCTTTACTAAGCAACACATTTAACTTAATAAAAATATATTTAATTACGGTTGTGCGTGAAAGTTATTTTGTTTTAGTAACAAGCCAAAGAACAAAGTCTTTATAATCAAAATATTGAACTTAATTAAAAATATTTGAGAAAAAGACTTGAGAAGGAGGGAATATATGAAAGACAAATGTCCTATAATAAAAATGAGCGTGCTTCTACCACTTGAGAAGTGGGAATACATGAAAGTGAAATGTAAGGGGAAGTTGTACGGGACTTGTGACTTTTTCGTATTGGAGACTTGATGGCAAGCTATCATTTTGGGGGGATTGAGGGAAAATTTTCATTTTATTTGGTGGGTATTTTTATATTTATAGATATTTAGTATATTTTAAAGGAAAAAAGATTTAGGGAAAATTTTCATTTTATTTGGTGGGTATTTTTATATTTATAGATATTTAGTATATTTTAAAGGAAAAAAGATTTAGGGAAAATTTTCATTTTATTTGGTGGGTATTTTTATATTTATAGATATTTAGTATATTTTAAAAGAAAAAAGAACGTTGCAATGTAAAGTAATAAAGTTGAAACAAAATAAGTGGGTGGTTATATTGTTTAAATATATTTGGATGGTTTATAAATATATAAACCAGAGCCACATGGTATACTCATAGCATATAAAATACAAAATATATTAAACATGTGAACTACAAAACTCATGTGAATAAATGCATGGTAGTAAGTGAGATCTATCTAAAGTGCAAAAGAGGGCATTATTTCTAGTCTTATATATTTTGGTTGGAAGAGAATTTCACTTTCTTAGAAACTTGGTGTTATGTTTAGACTTGTAAATTTGTTCTTGTATTTCGCAATACACGTGTTTCACCTTGTCAGTTCTATTCAAAGTTGTCTATAGCTTGTATCAGTTAACTTGTTGTTTATCCCATGCATTGGGCTCTAGAGCCTTGGTGGTGGCAACAGGGTAAAATCAACCTAGAAAAACCATTGCCATAATCTCGATACTATATATAAATGTGTAAACACAATGACATAATAATAAGTCATTCATTAAATATGTTTTTTTTCTTCATTATTTGTATATGAATGGTAGTTACATGTTTAGAGCCACTAAAAATGAGCCTTTTGTAAATTAATTAATTGTTAGTGGTTGTATGGTGTTAATTAATTGTTAGTGGATGTATGGTGTGAAAATGTGATAGAGGAGTGATTATTTATAACTAGTTATCTCAAAGAGTATTGGATTAAGAGGGAATTGTAGGTCATCATTATGTTTTGAGGAAAAAAAGTGTTACCTGCATATATGGCTGTTGTAATAGTTGCTTTTTGTTTAAATTTAAATGACTACAATGGTATTGATACATTAAAGGCTTTCGAACTTATTATGGACAAAAACCGATTAATCCTAAAGTGAAAGAGTTTCTAATCTTTTATTTCTTTTTGATAGTTCATTTTATGAGAACATTCATGAATGCAACACAAAGAAATGTCATATATCCATGCTAAATAATGTTGATTTATTATATGAATATATATGAGAATTTACATGTATAAATGCATGGGTTTGATAAGTCACATTTTTTGGAAAATGACATGATTTATCAGTATTATATCATAAATATCATATGATTATTGTAATAGATGTTAATAGTATTATTAAATTATTGGTAAGGTATATTATAATTCTTTCCCTTTAAGAATGCTTTCTCGTCAAAGCATGTGCAAGGAAATATTTCTTCTAATATAATGACAACATTTTTATAACTATCACCAATTATAAAAGGATGAGGACATTAGATGATATGATGTTTAAAAACTTGAACTATATTGGTGCATCAAGAAAGGACCAATCCATCCAAGGTCGATTTTTCCAAGAACTCTATGGTGATAAGATTTTGGATTTGGGCATCTTTTAGTTGACTTCAAGGTGCATATATTTTTCTATGCTTGAATATGTAAGTACACTTTTGACTATAGTTAGGTACCTTGGGATATTGGTATGTTGATCCTTGTGCACTATGAATTTTGTGATTTGAGTGTCGATATCATACCTTGATAAGTTGAGACTTCTTAATCTCTAATTTATTTTTGTGTGTTTGATATGGTTTACTTGTGTCATTATGATGATATTTGATATTTTTGTATTTACTAGTGTGACAACATCCTTCAATGGGCATATGAATTCATCAATGGTACATCAAGCATCACTAAATTCGTAGGTGTTTCTTTATCTTTGAATTGTTTCTTGAACTAAAAATTTGGAAGCTATTTTATGATAAGACTTCATTAAAACAACATTTGGGTTTTCCATGTCAATTGAGTTTTTGATAGTACCCTTATCCGTGATTTGGGGTTTTTGTTGTATCTTCTTCTCATTTTTCAACTTCTTCATTTCTGCAAGTAGAGTATTATTATGACTTCTCAAACGAGAAATTTCATCTTCTTCGATTGATATCCTTTTACTAACATTGTAAGTCTCTATTTTGTTAATGTTATTTCTATTGTCATTTTTTTTTTGCAACTAGTGAACTTATGCATCTTGGCACTCAAATTTCCTTTGGGTACAATTTCTTAATCTTAGCTGATAAGGACACTGTTCAAATACCTACAACATTAATCATATAAAATGATATTAAACACCAAATAAACCATAACTATCCATATTAAAAATGGTAAAATATGTGAAATAAATGTTTTATGAATCTAAAACTCATTTGTATCTTGTAATATTTTGTTTTTGTCTATGGTTTTTTGATATATTCAAAACTACACTTGTCTTGGTGAATGATTTTGACACAATCTTGGAAAAATATTTGTTCACTTCAAGACTTCTGTTGGGGTCCAACCCTAACCCCTTTATTTATGTAATAAGCCCAAGGGGCCTAGTTAGAGTCATAGTTAGTTAGTTGAGTCAATAAAGCCCGTAAGCGGTTATCCACATTAATAATAATTGTAAGTGGTTGAACCACATTATATAAAATGGACCATAATTAGTTATAAACAGGCCATAATTAATAGATAAAGTGGTTAGCTCATGTTATGCAAGGGACCATGATTAGTTAGGGTTTTGGATGTCATTAAGCTATAAATAGTCTTAGATAGTAAGGGAAGAATCATTGAGTCTTATTATAATCGAGCTTTGCTCTCTTGGAGGTTGCCCCCTCAAAGAGGCAAGTGAGCATTGCAATATGCTTCTGAATAATATAATATTTTTGCAGCTTGTCTCAATTCATGTGATATTTATGTGTTTTTGGCAATATTGTTTCGTATTTCTGGCATTCTATTATTCTCGCGGGTCAAGTGAGTAAAAAGTGGTATCAAAGAATTTTCCAAGGCCAGCTGTACATACACTTTTTGTAGATTTTTTTTAGGCTAAAGACGTGTTCCGACATATTTAAACCATAGGATATGTCATTGAGTGCATAAACCTATGGATTTTGGGAGGCATGCACGGAGGAACTACAAGAGGTGGTCACACTTGTTGGAATCCCTTGTAACACCTGTGGGTACCAGTTTGAGTAGTAGAACATTATTCAAAACCATGCACAGAATGCACTTCCACACATCCTTGGTTATATCAGAATCCCCCTAGGGTAACATGGAACCTCACCTTAGATAAGTCGTTGGTCGTCTTACTGCTACATTACAATGAGAAAAACACTCGGGGAGATTACTCGCACGTAAAATAGCGCATTCAGGTAGTACGACTAAGAGTATGGTCGATCCTCCTTATTTAGTGATGAGTTCCATCATTAGCCACATTTGGAGGGGTTAATGGTCGCCTTTTTTCCTTATTGAGTCTCTTTTTCTTTCATTTTAATTATATTATGGTATTATGATGCTAGTGTAGGTGGTGATTGGGCCTTAACATACTTCGAGTACCTAACATAAGATTAAATGCAGGAAAATCACGAAGATATGGAATTTTTGTGGAGATTTTTTCATAAATACTCGGAGTAGACAACAAGGAGAGACTCTAGGAGGTTTTCAACCCTCCTTAACTCCCAAAGGAAACCAAGGGATCCTCGAGATTCCCTCCAACATCTCGAAATCAAAGGCAACCAAGCAAACTCAAGATCAAGTGCACTCAAGCAATACTTCACTTGGAGTCAAGTGGACTCATCACCTATTTTCTAGGGAGCTGTTGGTAGCTACCCTTTAGGTTAAATATATATTAGAAAGAGCTCATTAGGATTCAAACTTTGGAGAGAGCCATTAGGCTTTTTTCTCTTGTAATTAGTTTTTCAAGGCTTTTATATTGATGTAATCAGACTATGTTTTGACATGAAATGAGTATTCATACTTTGTCTTACTGATTTAGTTTTAGAGAGCTAGATTTGTGGGTTAGGGCCCAATCCATGTGCCTGATCCTCTCTTGTGTAGTAATTCTTTACTTTCATGTCATTTAGATAGTTTTTCTTATGCATATCTAGTTAGTTTGTTGGTATTTCCATTTACTATTTTTATTTTGCTTCCATTTGTATTTTTTTGTAGATTTAGTTTTCTTATATGAGTGGTAGAAAAGGTGATAAATTCATAAAGCTGTGAGTCAAGACTCCCCCTCTCATCTTTTTCAATAGATCTTGAGGAGGGTAGACCTTCCCCACAAACAAAAAAAGATTCTTAGTTTATGATTTCATGGAATGGATGATATTAGTTGCTATGGTAGATCTCTATTTGTAGATTAGAGTAGATTTTCATTACAAATTCAATTCATCTATTCCATTGTATTAATCATGATTTTGTCCATTTTTATTGCATCAATAGGTAGTTTGACTGCAGGTATAGCTAGCATGCTAAGGATAACTTCACCAACACCTTCATCTGCATCTCTCATCTTCCATCAACCCTATGTTCATCAAAATCCTCATCAACCTTGTTTTCGGATTTTTCATCCCTACACTATGAGAAAACCATAGGTGTGCAAGACAGGCCTCCCAAGAGGTTCTGAGCTTGGCCAAGGGGTGGGCCACCTTTCACTCATCCTAATCCACCTTCACACCACCTTCCCTACCCTTTTCCCACCTATTTTTGGCCTCGGATTGCCCTCAGACTGTTTCATGTAGCAATTCAGGAATTTCTTGTAGTAGCACTTGAAATAACACCCGTGGGCCCCTAATTAAGCCCAAAAACCAGCATCAACATCCTCTAAACCTTAAAAAACCACTCATACACCTCCAGCCTTGCCCCCATGTGTTTAAGCCTTCCATGAGCCACCTTAGCACTTTCTTCTCCTAGCTGCAAAACAACACATTTTCAAGCATAGTTAGGTCATGAATAGTTGCATGAATAAAAGCATGATAGATAGAGCATAGAGTAATTAGAGTGTGTTTATCCATTTTTCCCAGCAAAGTGTGATAATATTAGTTTCTTTTATGCCATTTCAATTCAACAATTTACTTCATGCAAGATACCTAGGTTTCTTTTCAATTATTATCATAGTCTAATAAGTAGATTTATTTCATTTCAGAATAGTTAGATGTACTTGTTTGTTGTAGTATATTTCTGTACTTGATGATAGGGCCTTGGCTTTGAATCATTTGTATCTCTAGCCTAATTTCAGAATTGTGATATACTTGACCTAGAAACCCTATAAGTTGCACCCTTTTGTAAAGCTCAGAAGAAGATGACATGAGTAGAATGCATCTGCTATGTATATAGCATTTTCACCTCCAAGTTTGTATGAACCCCGGGTCGATAAAGTAAAGTAGGTCAGCCTCTGGGAGTTACAACATTCTTGGTTCAATACCAGGGCTCACCACTTTTTGGCGCCGTTTCTGGGGAGGTGTCTAGTAGATGCTTTGATTTTGCTTTATCATTCTTTTCTACTTTCCTTTTTCATGTTGTTTCAGAAATATTGAAAAAATACAAAAAAAATATGATTTTCATGCCTCGTAGTAGTAGGGATACTCAAGGAATTTTTTTACCTACAACCCCCACATCACCACATAGTCACCCTTCTCTCTTCTTCAATGGATGTGAGTTTGAACACACCATAGGTGAGCCTTCTGAAAATTTTGAAGAACCTATTGGGGAAGAAGGAGATCTTGTTTCAATTGAGAAACACGTTTCACCTATCTCAACCATGGCTGACACTGAAACCCAAGAAGCATTTCCCATTAGAGAGGTAGATGGGGAAACTAAGATGAAAAAAATTAGCCCCTCAACTCTTCTACACTTTCATGGACTTACCTCACAAGATATTGACACATTCATGTTTTAATTTGTTGCTGTCTGTAGGACCTATGAATATGCCTCAGATGATCATAAATTGAAGCTATTCCCATCCACCCTTAAGGATGCAACCTTGTGCTGGTTCATGGGTCTACCTAGGAACAACATCACTACTTGGGCACCGATGCAAGAGGCCTTCAAAAACAAGTACAGATACTATTGTAGGTCCAAGGAAACTAAGGATGAGATATTCAAGATGACTCTAGGGCCTGATGAATCCCTAGAAGACTATGAAGAGAGGTTTAAGTTAAACTATAAGAGAGCCAACTGTACTCTTTATCCTGGATCACTTAAACTAGTACTTCTCCGAGGGATCAAAAAGGAGGTGATAGAAACCTTAAATATGTTATCAGGAGGCGATATCTACCAACTGCCTTATGAAACAATCAAAACTATCTTTAGGAACCATTCTAGGGAATTCGGGAAGAAAGGCATAGCTGGCCAAAATACATCCAATACCCCTTGCTCTTCCACCTCCATCAAACATGAGATTGGAAATATGCTGGAGGACTTCAAGAGTGACATTTTGCACACCTTTTCTTTGCAAATGGACACAATGTAGGTCAAAATGAAGCAAGAGGAAGCATAAATAGCTTTGGCTATATTTTTCCCTAAATGTACCAGAAAGCACCCTAGAAATGAATGTCCATTAAGTGTCATAGATGTTTTCTTAGTCTTTGAGGAGAATCATGCCACAAATAAGTGTCCCTCCATACCTGGACTTAAAGATGTATATCAAGGTGGGGAAGTCGGGCCAAAGAAACTCTGTTTCATCAATTAGAGAAGGCCTCAAGGCCCTAGGTCATACAAATAAGCTTTTCAAGGTGCACCCTGCTCTTACTATCACAATAATCAGAGTGCACCCATGCAACCTTGGTACACCCCCACTCCTCCATCCTGTCCTACAACTCCTACTTGGCCTTACAACCCTCCATATCATCCTTAGCCTATGAACTAACCATTTCAGCAGTATGTTCCTCAACAACCTCAATGGAATAATCCATCCCAAGGGTAGAGGCCTCAAAACAATCAACCACTTGCTCTAATGCCTACACCCTAACCTCAACCTCAGCTCACTCATGTCGCTCAACCCAAGTTGCCTCAAATTCATGCACAACCAAATCCGAACCCGAGCAACAGACAAGAACAATAGGTTTATAGTGGAGAGACATCCTATCCAGCTTATGTTGTGGAGATACAAGAGATTAATGTTAGGTCAGGAAGAGTACTCCTAGACAACCACCCTCCATCTCCACTTGTAGAGGTTGAGGCGGAAAAGGAAGAAGGTAAAACTCAGATCCAACAACCTCCTTTTCCTGAGCGCTTGATCCATCCTAGTCAGCACACCCTAGAGGAGACTGAACTTATGGTAGAATTGAAAAATTTGTGTGTAAAGATACCTCTTCTCCAGGCCATTAAGGATTTCCCTATTTACAATAGGCTCATCAAGGAAAAGTGCTTCAAGAAACCTCGAAGAAACAAGAAAGATACCCGCACCGTCAATGTAGTAGGACAATTTTCCAACTTAATGTTGGGAAGGGTGATCTTTCCAAAGTACCTGGACCCTGCAGTCCAGTTGTAGATGTGCACATAGATCGTGTCATAGTCCCCAATACTATGATTGATCTAGGGGCTGCCATTAATGTCATGACCAAGGAAACTATGTTGAAACTCAACCTCCAAGGGACTTTGAGGAAAACCACAATAGTTCTGCAACTTGCAGATCAATCCATATTAACTCCGAAAGGAATTGTTAAGGATGTTATGGTTTCAATTTACTCTTGGGATTATCCTACAGATTTCTTGGTTCTGCAACCAAAATTCAAGTTCAATGGATATGCTCTCATCTTAGGGAGACCTTGGTTAGCCACTACAAATGCTTATATTAACTGTCGGGCTAAAAACATGACTATTAAAAATGGGCCCTTGTCTATACGTCTGGTATTATATCCTCTAGCCCAGCCTTCCATTGATCGTGATCTACCTATATGGTTGGAGGATGAAGAAGATGAGGTATATAACACTACCCCCATTTTTACCATAGATTATGTTCTTAGAGTGGAGCAGCTTGATGATGATGAACTCATCGACCATGCCTTTCAAAACCAGTCCCCCACTAACAGTCCACTTGAAAATCTAGTCAAAGAGTCTGAAAACTAACCTTGGATGAAATTTCACTCAGTCGATTCAACCTATGAGACCACCAAGGCTATTGAGTTTGGCCAATTCAGATCTCTAAAAATCAACTCAAACCTCTCAGATGAATAAGAAAAGCAACTGTGCCAGCTTTTAAAATAAAACCTAGATACATTTTCTTGGGATTACAAGGACATGAAAGGGGTGCATCCTTTAGTATGTAGACATCATATTTACATAAAAGAAGGGTGAAAGCCTATGCGAAAACCCCAAAGAAGGATGAACCCAACTCTAAAGGACATAGTCAAGGAAGAGCTGCAGAAACTGTTGGATGAAGGTTCCATTTATCCTGTAACAGACAGTGAGTGGGTATCTCCTCTTGTCCTAGCCCTGAAGAAGAATGGAAAATAGTGAATTTGTGTTGATTATAGGGAACTTAACAAAGCCACCAAGAAGGAACATTTCCATTTTCCCTTTCTAGACCAAGTCCCGGATGGCCTTGTAGGAAAGAATATTTTCCTTCTTATATGGGTTCAGTGGGTACAACCAGATCCAAATAAGCCCTAAAGACCAGGATAAGACTATTTTCACCTGCCCTTGGGGTACCTTCGCTTACAGAGTCCTACCCTTTGGGTTGCGCAATGCCCCAACTACCTTCCAAAGAGATGTTTTGAGCATTTTATTTGAGCTAGTCCATGACTCTGTTGAAATATACATGGATGATTTCACACCCTATGGGGATGAATTCTAGGAATCTCTCTCCAATTTGGGAAAAGTTCTAAGAGGGTGCATTGAGATTCATCTCTCCTTGAGCCCAGAAAAGTGTTAATTCTTGAAAAGATCAAGAGTTGTATTAGGACACTCAATCTCCCAAGCAGGAATACAGGTGGACCCGAGAAAAATCACTATTATCAAAAGGGCACATTCTCATCAAAAGTAGAGAGATGTCAGGATATTCTTAGGGTTAAATGGATATTATATAATATTCATCAAATATTTCAGTAAGATGGCTTCACCACTATTTGGTTTATTGGCCAAATATTCTGAGTTCACTTGGTCTAGTCCTTGTCAAGAGGCTTTTGAGCTCATTAAGGTGAAGTTGACTATTTCCCCATTCTCCGAGGTCTGAATTGGACTCTCCCTTTCCACATCCACACAGATACATCCGAAAAGGTTGTGGGGGTAGCATTAGTGCAGTTAGAAGATAAATTATGTTATGCAATCTATTTCATCAGTAAGAACTTGTCTAAGGCCGAGCTCAATTATACTGTCACAAGGATGAAGATGTTAGCCATTCTCCATGCTTTAAACAAATTTAGACATTATGTAACTGGGTGTCAGACCTTTGTTGACACTAAGCATGCAACCATCAAATATTTAATGAAAAAACTAGATGTTAATGCTAGGATAATTATATGGTTGTTACTTTTACAAGAGTTTGACCTAACCATTGTTGATATACCTCGAAAGGAGAATGTTGTCGCAATTTTTTTTATCCAGGTTAGCTCTATTTGCAAGTGAAGAAGGAATGGTGGATGACTAGCTGCTAGATGAACATCTATTTGTTATATCATCACTCTCACCATGGTTTCCTGACATAGATAACTACTTGGTTGCTGGAAAGTTCTCTCCTAATCTCTCATTCAAGGAGAAAAGCAAGATTATCAGAAAAAGCACCCCTTTCAAATGGATTGGGGGAAATATTTTCAAGCTAGGCCCTGACCAAATTCTCAGAATACATGTGAGGGAGGAAGAAGTTTTTGATATCCTCTTGGCATGTCATGATAGCCCTTGTGGAGGCCACTTTTCTGCAAAAAGGATTTCCTTCAAATTTTTGCAGGCGGGATACTATTGCCCTACCCTTCACCAGGATTCCAGAAGATACACTAGTAGGTGTGACCAATGCCAAATGATGGGGAAAACTACACAAAGGGATGAGATGCCTTTGCACCCTCAGGTGGCCCTTGAGCCATTTAACAAATGGGGCATGGACTTCAATGGACCTATTTATCCACCATCTGGATAGAAAAAATATATCATAGTCTGCACTGAATACCTGAAAAAGTGGGCTGAAACAAAAGTTGTGAAGGTAGTAACCGAGGAGAAAGTAGCAAAATTTCTGAGGGATAATGTGTTTTACAAGTTTGGGTACCCCAGAGAAGTAGTCAATGATCAGGGGGCACAATTCACTTCTCATCTCATCTAGAATCTTCTGAGGAGGCACAAGATAAAGCATAGGGCTTCTACTGCCTAAAACCCTCGGGCGAATGACCAAGTGGAAGTCAGTAATAGAGCCTTGGAGAGCATCCTCACCAAGGTTGTGAATAGCAGCAGGAAAGATTGGGCAGACAGATTGGTAGAAGCTACTCAGGCCTACAACACTACTTGGAAAACAACAACATGATTCACTCCTTATGACCTAGTCTATGGAAAGAAAGCTATGCTTTCAGTTGAATTTGAATTCAACACCTTAAGGATGGAAGCTGAGTTAGACCTACATATATTAGATTCCCAAAAAAAGAGGTTGCTTCAATTAAATGGATTGGATGAGTTCAAGATGCAAACACTCCTTCACACAGAGGTAATTCAGCTGCAAAGGAAGGCTCGGAATGACAAGAACATTAAGGAAAAGACCTTTCAAGAAGGAGATTGGGCGTTGTTGTATGAATCAAGGTCTATGGAAATCAAATGCAAACTGATGACAATATGGTTAGGACCCTACAAAGTGGACAAATGTTATGATAATGGCGCAGTTAAAATCAGAACCATATATGATGAAGGAATTCCCCTACTTATCAATGGTTACAGGCTCAAATTTTTCAAGAAGCCCCTACCTAGGGAAAAATTTATAAATTCCATAAACATGGAGGTGTATGTCATAGGAAACTCCATATTTTCCAGCGCATTCTAAAAAAAAAAGAAAAAAAAAGAAAAAATAATAAAGAGGCATGGCTGAAAACCTCTCTAAGGCACCCTAGGCCAACTCCAGGGTTGAAAACCTCCATGAGGTAGTCCTGGAGCAAGAAAAAGAAAAAAAAGAAATAAATAGAGAATAAAATATCCTTGGGTGAAAACCTCTCTGAGGCGCCCAAGGCAGGCCTCTGGGTTGAAAACCTCTGTTATGTAGGTAAATCCTCTCTGCGGACAGAGACGACCCCTCTAGCCCTGGGGTGGGTCTAGTAACAAGGAATCATGCTAGAGTGTAGGTTCCTAGACATTTGAATGAAAAAGGATGCGATAAAATGGCCTACCTGTGGTCCAAAGCTTTCGTCGACACTCATAATGATGATGAGAACTTCTCACTCCTGATCGAAGGCAAGTCACAACCCTTCCACTTATCACGTTTTGACACCTGCACAGAGATCAGAAAACGATAACCACATACCACATACTAATTTCATCCAAAAACTAATAATCATTCAGAGAAGACTATCATATTTCATTCTATAAAGAAAAAACACAAGACAGGAACCAGACAATAGTCACTTATATTAATAGGTAGAAAAAAGAGGTACAACCATGCTCTGATGTTGTGGTCTCCTCTAGCGGGGCTCGGGTGAAGCACGTCTCAAAGCTCGTCGGGGAATTCGGACGAGATAAGGGACCTCTCGATGGATTTCTCCTTGTTCTACCTTCTCAATAACTCAGTTATTCAACTATAATGTGCTCAGCTCTTCAGCTGTATAATTCTCTTCGTTCAGCTACAACTTAGTCTCCAAGTTCAGCTAGTTTTCATAAAGGGAGAAGGCTTGTTTATATAGAGGCAAAGGAGGAGGTTGGGATCCCTACAAAGGTGGAAGGGAGGCCTATCCTTTAGGATTGTTCTAAGGGAGGTGGAAACTAATAACTAAAGGAGGAGGCCTGTGGTTGTTTCAGTTCAACCGCTCCCAATGACTCATCCCGGAGGTGGTTGGAATGGAACCTCCGCCTCTATTTAAAAAAAAAAATTCATAAATAGCTTGGCGTGGGAATTACACTGGGACAGAGCGCCAGGTGGTGTGGGCCCTAGCATTAATCTTCCACATCGGTGCGAGGGCAGAACTGGCTACTCGCACCAAGGCAAAAACAAGGATTTTTACAGCTTTGCTCAGGGAAATGTCAGCAGGAAGAATGTTGTCTTCATAAAAATGGATGCAATGATGTTATTTTCAAGGCATGAAACTATTCAGAAGTCACATAAATGACCCTCCAATGTGCGAGATGGGGATTGCAGGGACAGTGAAAAAATGCTGTGTCACAGATGCCCCCTAGAGCATGAAGTCCGAGGGAGAGGGAGGGGTGAAATGCTTTATGAGAATGCATTCGAACCAAACACCGTTGTCGAAAAACCTGCAATTAAAAATACAACTGATATCTCTGATACATGATCATGTGGCATGGGCACAACCATCCATAAAAGAGTATATAAAAAACTGAGATCTAGGTATGGACGCAACCATCTAGTGGTAAAGATCAACAAATAGACTCAGGTATGGTCGCAACCATCCAATCAAAGAGTCATGCAATAAGTCATGATAATCCACAAACAACCTGCAGCCTGGATTTTATCAGACAAAACCCAGGGTCTTGTGCTCCATCTCGATCTGAACAAGTAAAAATTCAGGCATGCGAATATGTGAGCTGAAGTCGAACATGCAAGAAAATCGTTTGATTACCAGCCAGTGATGAAAGTTGTTAACAGATACGAGAGGAACCACCAATAATGACAATGGTTCTTAAGGTACGAAAGGTACAATCCACGGAATGTGAACAATGATCTGGCATTGAACACCCGCAGAGTTAGTTGATTGAAGGCCAATGATGTGGACCTTACGTCGAATGCAAAGAACCTGCCATTGAGGTATGCAGGCTCCAAGGTACCAAAAGGTAGTCTCTAGATCAATTTCCTGGATAATGAACTGAAGTCGACGGGAAATGACCTGATTGAAGGTGGGCCTCCCACATCATCAACATGAGACAAAAGAATATGATGTTTGTGAATCAGGACCAATAGAGAATCAGAGGGAGGTTGAAAACTTCAGAGGCAAACTTCTCTTGAACATATCAGCAACACGACACTGGATTTGGCAATATTTGACATCAAAGGATCTGAGGTCATGATGACGTGACAAAGAGAAAATGAGAGGTCAAAAGAGATTACCCAGGGCCCATGGAGGCAAAAATGACGAAATGAGATGTCCCCAACCTGACACAATGCAGACAAGTGCCATGTTCAAGAGCGACATACTGCCAACACAACTACAATCTGGTTCCATTTCCCCCCACCATTTTTGACGAGTACCCCAATTATTTTTGAAAACAAGCTTGAAGGGGATAGCATATGCTTGCACTGTAAGTTTTTCCTTCGGAAAAATCCATCCTAGTACATTTTATGAGCCCTAGGAAGGAGGAACTCGAATAAATTCATGGTGACGAAGCCTGATATCATCAGAGTTTAACGAGTCTGACAAAGGAAGAACTCGACATCTTTTCATGTTTAGAGAGTTTGAAAAGAAGGAAGAAAAGAAAAATCCAGTAGTCCCTTTTCGTAGGTAGTCTCACAGATCCGAAAAGGTAGAAAACTGTGTCTGAGAGAACCTCCTAATCGTGATAGGCTAAGGTATTCCTTTTTCGTAAATAATCTATCCCAGCCCGAAAAAGGGTTAAACGTATACTGGGTAGATATCGTTTTGCAGCCATTTAACGAGTTCATAACGACAAGCGTCTTGGAAATCTTTTCAGTTTTAGAGAGTCAAAAAGGCGCTGAAAGATGACTCCAGTAGTGACTTTTTCGTGTTTTTACCAAGTCCGAAAAAGTATAAAATATAGCTTGTTACTTCATCATTGTCGCATGAAAAACCTGTTGCTGCACAAGGGACATGTGTAAAATGTATTTTTTGAAAATAATACAATAAAATAATCGAAAAACATGCCTTAAAACCTAATTAGGGTTGTGAAAAAGTTATAAAATTCCAAAAATGGTAAAAAATAATTACTTTTCACTTTTACCTCTTGTGGAGCAATTTTCACCCATTTTACTATGCGATCTTGCGGCGACGATAGCGGCCAATCCAATACACCAATCACAAATCCGTCAACTCCAGGTAAGAGCTGAGATCCCTCTTGTCATTTTAAGCTATTCGTTCCTTCCTACATTTGTCAATTTTGAATTTGGGGGGAGAAATTGTAAAATTTAGGGCTGCGCAGTTGGCGCGGGTTTCGGGCACGGAGTCACGCCAACCACCCATTTTTTAATACTGGGGCATGCCCATTGGCGTGAATATTTTAGAAACAGTCACGCCAATGGTGCAAACCAATGTCAAACAAAATAATACACCAAATGTCCCAATTTTTCACAATTTCAAGGATAAATATTGATTAATACCACTTGTATGTGTGTGTTTGCAGGTAGAAAAGAGAAAAATGGTCATAGAATGGAAAGAAAGGGAGCATAGTGAAGAAGATGAGTTGGCCATGGAAAATGAGGGAGTTATGGCAACCCTCAGAAACTGTGGTTTGCTAAAATTCTTTCTAACACCATGCCTCTGAGCCCAACTAGAATTGCTACAATATCTAATCAGTATATGGGATGAAAATCAAGAAAAGTTCATCCTACGGGATTAAGAGCTTGAAATTGATGTTTCCGATGTATATTTCATCACAGGATTATCGCGGAGGGGTGCAGCACCACTCCTAACTGGCACCCAGCCCTGTATGGAAAACATGACCATGGTAATTGACAGGGTATGTTGAGAAGCGCAGAAAGGTTCAGGTAATGGGAAAGTTGATATTCAAACTATCCCTGATTTGACACTACGTGTGGTATTGCATACCATCACACGGGCTACTGGATCACAAGAACCGCATGAAGCAACAAAGACATAGTTGCTTCTTGCTGTGGATTGCATGGCTCCGACTCTTTACAACTGGGCAGAGGCTGTAACCATCAACATGAAGCGCCAACTAACCAAATGCAAGAAGACCAAACTGAAACAATTTGGTTATGGATCCATTCTGGTATCTTTCTTCTTGGAACGATTACCAAATTTTCAGCGACAGCGATAGGAGGTTATAGTTCCGAATCCACCAGCGAGGGAACCACAAATGGCCCGATGGACAACACTGATGCCAAGGGCAGGGGGCGGCCAATAGATCTCTTGGAGGCTAGAATTTTTTGATTGGCTCCGTCGACAACTTATTGTCATGGAGGATTGGCCCTACGCTGGCACATATTTCACTGATGATCTAGACCTCCCACTCTCGGAGGGAGAAGATTGGGATGAAGATTTGGGTAAGACTCAATTTTTTAACTTTTATGAGTATTTTGATTTTTTTGTTTATTTATGTATGTTCTGACATTGAATCCATGTGATGCAGATGTTAGTCTAGAGAGACCTACCGGTATGTCACCAATAGCAAGGCGAATCCCTTGCAATTTCGACCCTCAAGGTGAGGGTGGCGAGGAAGACGAGATAGTGCACAAACTGGAGGGGATCACCTGAGGAGTTCCAGATTATGCACGTTTTGATGATGTTCCTCGTGCCTATCAGAGGCATACTGTAGGGGTGCCCAGCCGAATTCACTTCTTGCTGAGGCGGCTAGTACGGGCTGTGACATGTTATCATGAGCACCATGCGGATTAGACACCTAGGTTTATTTTATCTACATATTTTGTGAGACATGATGTCTCGGGATGTAACAGAAACATACATATATTTTTTGATGTTGTGATGCACACAGTTTCAAACATGTGATATATATATATATATATATATATATATATATATATATATATATATATACTTCTATTTCCCTACATAGATCTTTTACATATGATGATGCTTTTACAAATTATGCAAATGCCTATCTAATACAATGGTAGCCACTATATCAGTTAACGTGTTCATTCATCTAGGAATATGTTGATAAATAATGAAATAAAAATGTCTTTCCAATAAACGAATTCGTAAATACAATCTCAGAATGTACGGATGTCTAACTGAATAATGATTATTGAGTTGTAGAACAACAAGTCATGAATCTAGATTTACAAGCAATGCGTGTATACCGAGGTTGATTGCCTCAATTAATAACTCAATGAAAGTGATATATTCAACAACATTGTTTGTAGTTCATCCTAGACAAATACCTTGCAGTTCTATCAACTCACCAACAGGATTATAATCTACCCAGGCTGCCGAAGACAAATTCCTGATACTGCGGGAAGCACCATTCGCCAAACCGACATAAGGGGTAATAGACATCTGCACAATAAGAAAGACCCAATAAGCAGGAAAATGCTCACAAAGCACACCAAACCAAAAACATGTACAAAAATGAAAAAAACACCTATGTACACCTGTTATGCATGAATGACTTAGGCATAATATTTTTTGAGATATAACCCATTTTTGGGCTGTTCAAGAGGATGACCTTCGTAGTCAATTAACTCATAGGCCCCATTTTGCAATACATGTTTAGCGATGTATGGCCCATGCCACATAGGTTGAAATTTTCTTGCCCCCAGCTTATCATGAGCTTGGTCATACAGGAGGACGAGATCTCCTTCAACGAAGGAACGAGGAGAAACTGATTGGTCAAAATGAGCTTTGACTCGCTTCTTTTGTGCTTCGATGACCAAAGCGGCTAAGTGACGAGTTTCATCCAACCTCTCTAAGTAAAGGAAACACTCTTCTTTTGGCGAAGTGTTTGGAAGTAATTCCATAGCTAACTTGAGCGAAGGTATTTCACACTCAATCGGGAGAGTAGCTTCCAGACTGTAAACCAACTAAAACGGGGTTAATCTGGTCGCACTCTTCACTGAGGTTCGGTATGCCCAAAGAGCCGAAAATAACATGAGATTCTAGTTTGATTTGTGGATCCCAATTGTATGCTGAAGCATTGTGACAAGAACTTTGTTCATAGCTTCAACCTGGCCATTGGCTTGAGGGTAGTAAGGCGTTGAGATGTTGTGACGCAGAACCAACTTGGAAGTCAACTCCGCCACCATATAATGCCGAAAATGGGAACCATGACCGGTAACGATGGCTTGAGGGACACCAAACCTAGCAATAATATGATTGAATATGAACTGAGTAGATGTCTTACCGTCAGCGACAAATGTAGGCATTGCTTCAGCCCATTTGGAAGTAGTCCACGGCTACGATGATATAAGCATGCCCCCCGGCCGAGTGAGGGTTACACGTCATAAAATTGATGCCCCATTTGGTAAAGGGACCAATGGTAATGACAGGGTGAAGAGGAATGGGTGGCACACACATCTTGTGTTGATAAATTTGGCAATCATGGCATTTACGAACTGCGACAATAGAATATTTGAAAATAGAAGGCCAAAAATAACCAGCACGAAGTATATTTTGTGCTGTAGCATAACCAGACATGTGACCACCACAGGCACCACCGTGACAATCATTCAATACTTTCTCAGCTTCCTCGAGGGTCAAACATCGGCGAAGTACAGAATCAACTCCAACACGATAGAGCGTATCTCCAACTATATGATAAGGTTGCGAGTGATGCCAGATACGACGGTGGGAATCCTTTGTCAACTCAGATCGGAACGTGGAAGTATGGAGATAGACGATGATATCACCGTACCACGGGTCGAGGGTGCTAATCAAGAAAAGTGTATCGTCTGAAATATGGTCCTCAGAATGAGACGGAGCGGAGTCGGAAGGGAGGGAGAAAATTAAATCAGCGAAAACCAGTGATTTCTTAGATTTGGCAGCAGTAAATTCCAATTCAAACTCTTGAAGGATAATGATCCATTTGGAGTATTTCCCCCCAAAAAATTTCGATACAAAATATAGGTCATGGGTTGCAATCAGAAATCACAGTCACCGTACACAAAAGGATATAATGACAAAAGTGCTGAACAACCTGGACCCAAGTTAGTGCTAACTTCTTGACATGAACATAATGCATTTCAGGATCAAGAAGATTACGAGACAAGTAATAAATAACATGCTCATGACTGTCATCATCATCTTGGACCAAAACCATGGAAATTGTACTAAAAGTGGCAGCCAAATGTAGGGAAAAATCATAGTGATAATCTAGAGGATGTAATAAAGGAGCATTGACCAACAACGTCTTGAGTGCATCAAAATATTGTTGAGCAATCTCATCCCAATGGAAAGGGACATCGTGTTTAAGAAATCGCGTGTATCCTTTAGCTACTTCCGCATAGTTCGGTATAAAACGACGTAGAAAATTTGCCTTACCTTGCAGACTCTGCAACTGATGTAATGAGGATGGAGAGGGGAGATTGACAATAGCCTCAACCTTGAGTGGATCGAGGTGAATTCTGTCTTTCGACACGATAAACCCTAAAAGTCTACCAACATCAACGTAGAAGACACATTTATGCCGATTAAGCCGAATGTTATAGTGTCGACAACGAAGAAAGATCTGACAAAGATGATTCGGATGGTCCCTACGCTTAGCTAAATGAGCCGAAAGATCATCCAGGTAATGTTGAACGATGTGACGAATGTCATGAAAAGCGTAGGACATTGCTCGCTGGAAAGTGGCCCCGACATTCTTTAAGACAAAAGGTAGTTTCTTATATGCGATGGTACCCCAAGGAAAGATAAAAGCCATATTCTGCTGATAAGCCAGGAGAATGTTAATCTAATTATATCTAGAAAAGCCGTCCATAAGGGAAAATATCTCACTCCTAGCACAATCGTCAATGATCTGATCGATGAAGGGAGTAGGATAATTATCCTTAGGATAGGCCCGATTAATATCACGATAATCAACACAGACACAGATAGTTCCATGTTTCTTATCGACAGGAACAATGCTCGAAACCCAATCTGTCAAGGGAATTGGATAAATGAAACCAGCTTTGAGAAGTTTTTCAACTTCACCTTTAATGGCTGCAAACTTTCTAGGGTGCACCGGACGAAGACGCTGGCGAATAGGCTTCAAACCAGGATAAGTAGGGATTTCACGCACCACTATATTAGGATCAATGCCGAGATTTCTTCGTAGGACCAAGTGAAGACATCACGGAATTCATGGAAAAGGCTAGTATAAACTTGGACTTCATCTGAAGAACAAGTGACTACCACATGGATGTTCTCGACGATTCCCGGCTTCACAGAAATGTCAATAGGCATTGATTGTGTGATATTGCTCAAGTTACCTTCTGTAAAGACTTCATGTGTTAGGATTGGTGTTTTAAGCAGAGGAGAAGGAGCTTGAGACACAAAAATGCTCAAGACATGTAGACATAGCCCAAGGCCAGGCATAAACGAAGAACGATGATGACCATCGTCCCATGGAAAGTCTTCGAGGGACATGATTTCCACGATAGCTTCATCAGAAGGAAACATTTCTTTCAAAGGATCAGGGGAATCTGAATCACCAAGCCAGGGGGATTGAGAATATACGTCAAGAGACAAGCTCAAAGGAGCATCATCAGATGATGAAGTATCGGATGCAGCAATGAGTTCACAATAATCGATTTCAATCAGACTCAAAGGCATTGAATCACCAAATGAATTGAATTGTTCAGGCGAAGAAATAATCCATGGGTCATCAGACCGAGAGATCATATGAACTTGAAAAGTTGTAGGTGGTGGAAGGGGAAAAATACCCATGAGGTCTGGATCCTTGAAGAGACTCGACCCGATGCTCTCGAAGGGAGTTGGGATATTATCCACATATGGAACGTTTTTCTCAGAAGAAGAGGTGAAGAATGACAATTGATCGATAGTAACAATTTTTCCCTCGTGTGGAATTTTCAAAACACGGAAGAGGGTGGACAAAATGCAAAGCATAGTGTGAGTCCAACTGCGACCGAGTAGAAGATTGTAATTGAGTTTAGCGTCAACTACTTCTACTTCAACATTGACTGTCTTCCCTTTTAAGGTAATCGGTAAACTTGCGAGAACACCTAAAGGTTTAGATTCCCTTCCATCAAATGCTTCAAGGGCATTCAGTGAGGAATTCAGGGCCAGAGAGCCGATGACCTTCCAACATGAAGCAGACATGACACAGGTCGAGGCACCTTCGTCCACAATGGCTCGATGAATGTTGAGACCATTAATAACGACTTGTATAATAAGCGCAATCTGGTGCGGAAGTCGTGGGACGAAATTCTCTAGATCAAAAGCGAGAAGGCTAGTATCAGCAGGATCAACCCCGCCAATCACAGATAATAAAGCTTTCTGTTGAGAGGGACAACTTTGAAGTACTTCTAAAGCGAACATCGTGGACGACGCCTGTGCCAAATATTCAACAATACTGTAATGTTGAGCAGCACAGGTGTTGGGATTATAAGAAGACTTCCGGAGAACACCTTTGGAAGGTGGTTGCACAATGGGTTCAACACTGGGCCTTTCAATCTCTAGAGGGCTGGAAATAGGTGGGGGAGGAGGACCATCAATGATCTCCTTCCCTGTTTCCTGACGCGATCCAGTATAATATTTCAATCGAGTAGTGATGGAAACGGATGCAGAACCATTCATCATGAACACTTGAGAACCAAATGGAGCAGACGATTGAGGCTGCTCGACCATTTGGGTCTGTTGAGACAGAAATGGTTCTTTAAGAACAACAGGAGTACCCTGAGTGCCCTTGAGCAATCGAATCACTTCGGACCATCGAGGATAGTCCTTGGATACTTTAGACATGGATACTTCGGCTTACGCTGTGAACCATCATCAGCACAAGGTTTGGACGAATATGGTTTCGGGGCATCGGCCTTAGGTTTTCCTTTACCCTTCTTTTTTACTTTAGAAGTCTTATCTGTAGGATTGGCCTGAAAAACATTGACCTCCGAGATTTTAACAGGATTTGGACTAGACTGAGGAGAAATATCATTGGAATAATTAGATTTTTTCTTCCTAGGGTTGGAAGAAGAAGACTTACGCGAAGTCTGAGAAACAAAACCAATAATACTGTCGACGGATGGGCTTGCCGGTGCGTTAGAAGTTCCGGGTCGAGGGGCACCAGTCAAAATAGCATATAATATGCTTGATTGAGAGTACATGAGATCAAGGTACTGGGCACGAGCAATGACTTGTTCCTCGGTTACACATGCCCCCATGGCTATGTCTTTCACAATCTGATTGATAAAGCAGGTAGTGAACCAATGAGTAAGAAGCTAACCAGGAATTTCAAATTTGATCAAGCGAAGACGATGTCTACATTCATGAATATGGTCCGAGATATGAGTACCCCAGTCCTGTTTCAAAGAGGTAAGGAGATGCATCCCGGCTTCATAACGAACCAGTAACTGAAAATCAGTAAGGAACGCCATGGTGAGAGAGTTGAAATATTGAAAGATACCACGAGAAAGCTCGATATATCACTTAGCAACAGAACCAGTAAGAGTCCGTTGGAAAAGACGAAGCCGAATAGAATCTTCAACCCAAGAGTTAGAAGAACACCACAAATGGTAAGTCATAACATGTGCTTGGGGGTCTTCTCCGGACTTTCCCTCAAATTTGGGACAATCACCAGGAATCTTAGCTGGAATCGGAGGCCAATAAGGATTATGAATAATAGGATAATTCGTTAACTTTGACACATCCGGTAACTCCAATGTAGCGAGAAATGGTAATTGAGGGTTAAAAGGCATAAAAGGTCCTTGATAAGAACCCGAACTTGCATTCCATCCTGTTTGAGAAAAATCTGCCCCCATGGGTTCTGTCAAGAAGGATTCAGACGATATGGGGGATAAGCCGAATAATTATGTTGATACTGAGGATACTGATTCTGAGTATACCATCAAGGTCCTTGTTGAATATTTTGCAGTGGAATGTAAGTATGGCCTTGCAGTTGATTATATGGCAACTGAGATTGAGGGTGATAAGTAAAACCTTGAGGCACACTATATACTAGTCGATACTGACCACGAGGATAATAAACACCTTGGGGTTGAAATAGTTGTTGATAAGTGGGGCCCTGTTGAGCTGAATAAATAGGGTAAACCGACTGTTAAGCAGACTGAACAGGATGCTGAAAGGTAGGACCCTGCGGTGAAGCAGAGTAAAATTGCTGTTGAGCAGATTGAGCAGGCTGTTGGACCGGTTGAGCAGGTTTCCCCTGAGAAGTAGGTTGGCCTGGATGCTGAAAGCCACCAGGTTTCCCTTGCTGAGCAGGTTGTCCTAACGGTTGCGATGAACCAGGTTTTCCCAGAGGAGGACCAGAGGGTTTTCCTTGTTGCCCAACATTCAGACCAATATGAGTATATGATCTCGGTTGTTGTACAAAAGGTTTTCCTTGCGACGAATAGCTTTCCCCCCCAAGACCATAAGAAGGTCTTGGTTGATATAAAGGTTGACCAGAAGGCCCTTAGGGTCGCCCTTGTTGGACCATAGGCTGACCTTGTGAAGGTTGGCCTTGTGGACCGTAAGGTTTTCCCTGAGGATCAAATGTAAGCCCTAACTGAATCGAAGGTTGTCCCTGCAAGGGTTGTCCTTGTGGGCCAAGAAGTTGCACTTGATAAGTCATTCCAATTTCAGGAACGATTTCATAAGGGTCATAAATTGGAACACCACGCTCATCATTATGATGGGGAGTAGGAAACACATAGATGGGGGTACCGACAGCATCATAGTGATGAGGAGTAATAATAAACAGGATTACCATATTCGTCATAATGGTGTGGCGAATTAACATGAGCATGAGGCTATTGAGAAACCTGAGAGCTATGTTGATGAATAGCCAATAGATACTCTTCAAAGTGAGGCCACCAGGTATCTCAGTCGAGCTTGCTAGTGACTGTGTGACCGGCGCATACACAGCCGCACAGACAGTAGGTTGAACTAGGACAGGTGTAACTGAAAGCGACGAAGCAGGTGTCGTCAGTGACAGTCCTAATGATGGAAGGAATAGACTCCTGGACGGAGTAGATGCTGCCATGGATGCAACACCAACAATAATCTGACCCAAAGACATATATCTGGCTGGAAGTGACACCGATGGTGAAGATTGAGCAGACACATGAGAGGTGTTTTCAAGAAAAAGTTGATACTCTTCTATACAAACAGGAATTCCATCACTGCCAATAGGACTTGATGTGTCCATGTCTGAATCGTCCGTAAGATCTTCGAAAATACTACAGGGACTAGGAGGTATAACAACAACTAAAAATGGTGATCCCGACGTAAGAGGAGGGAATTCCTCCTCATCCCCAAAACCAGACCAAGCACCTGAAGGAGGCCAATTGAACTCAACTGGCTCATCAGCGGGAGATCAGGTAGCAAGGGGTAAGATCGATGGGAGAATAGGCTGCTGAAGCTCGGCAGATTTAAAATGAACTGTTCGGTAAAGGACTACCTCTAGAAGGGAGCGAGGACAAAGAAACTGGTGGTTCCACCACCGTGACTGTTTCACAACAAGAAGGAAAAAAAGAGATCCGAGCAAAGACTCAAAAAACCAAGGCAAACAAAAAAAATCCAAGTAATGAAACTGTATAAAGGGCGTGTGATCGTGGGTAGTTTATTTTACGACACTGAAACCAAACTTTGCTGTTTCATGTTTTAAGAGTCAAGAAACAGGCAAAATATGACTCTAGTCACTTTAAATTTTGAACGAGCGCGAAAGGAAAAGTGGTCGATGATATTTTCAAATTTAAGGAGTTAGTAAAGATAAAAAATGACTGCTCAGGTAATCTAAGCAAGAGGGTATGCCAAGTTTCCGTGAACTGCCATATACACCTTGGTGATCAAATGAAAGAGAAATGACCAAGGATTTGACGTACGTGCAGGTAGTCTCCCCTAATGCTGTGTTCGATGTATCACGGTTACAGGGTGGCAAACTCGGCTTCCTATGGATAAAAGGATTGCAACCTAGAGGGGTCTCCCTTTATATACTCGACGGTACAGGGAGCACAAGTCCGTACTAGTGTTGTCTGGAGCCCGTTGGCGAAAGACAACTACTAGGTTTTAAGATGCCGGAACACGTCTCTAACTTAGACCACTAGAATATTTCGTTAGGTTCCAATGTTGCCTTAGGTTAATAGAAATAAATTTTAACATTGATCTTGGATTAGGTTTCAATTTCCAGGCCTTAACGTATGTCAGATCTGAAATCTTCCTAAATGCAAAACTACATGCAGAAGGATACCGTTTTCAATCAATGAAAGCTATCTACGAGAAGGAAAGAAAACTTTCAAGTAGTAGAAAATAATGAAATCATGAGAAAACATTCAGTAATGCATCTAATGCAATCTGTGGAAAACAAAACTCTTTCCTAGCCTATACAATGCAAATTAAGCGAAGGAAAGTTTCATTTTCAATGCAAAAAGAATGTAATATTTTTTGTTTTTTCAATGCAATAGAGAAAAAAATGCACTAAATGATATGAAAAACAAAACTAAACACTAGCTTGAGAGAGCGAATGAAAAATTTGAAACGAAATGACTCCTCCAACATAAAACAAACACAACAATAATCAAACCAATGATACAAACTTTTCAAATCAAAGAGAAATCACGAAAATGAGCCATACAAGCAATGTAATCGCGGTTCGGCGTAAGAGGAAGAAAAATCAAAACGAGAAAGGCAATGATCATTCAACCAATGAATGTACTCAACAGGATCAACGAGACCAAGAGCAATTAGACAAGGAACGAATTCGATAGCTTATCAAGAAACTCGATCTCCAAATAGAAGGCTCAGTGCACCAAGGCACTCAAAAACCCTAATACCTCAAGCTACACTGATGATAAATGGACAAACAACTGAGGAAAACAAGCCTCGAGCAATCAAAGACATTCAAAAACACTTCAATTACTCTTAAGAAGAACCCAGAAACAAAGACAACTGACCAAAAACTCATGAAAAGCTCACACCCAAAAACTCACAGGGGTCGGCGCGACTGTGAAGTGATATTCAGCGCCAAACAGGCGATGGCGCGAGTGGTAGAAAAGAAACATGCGTGAATCGGTGCGACTGTTCAGGGAAAAACCGCGCCAAGCCAGTTAAACAAGGAAAAAGGGAAAAACTCAACAGAGCAGAGGTCAATCTTAACACTCTGGGGTTGAAAAACGGTTTGAATCACAATTAAAGAACCAGAAAAGTAAACAACAAGACCAAAACCTAAAAAATGACCCAACAAGATCAAAGACAAACTCACACCGATCCCCAGTATGGTCGCCAACTTTTTATGTAGTTAAATCCTCTCTGCGGACACAGACGAGCCCTCTAGCCCTAAGGTGGGTCTAGTAACAAGGAATCATGCTAGAGTGTAGGTTCCTAGACATTTGAATGAACGAGGATGTGATAAAATCACCTACCCATGGTCCAAAGCTGTCTTTGACACTCGTAATGATGATGAGAACTTACCGCTCCTGATCGAAGGCAAGTCACAACCCTTCCGCTTATCACGTTTGGACACCTGCACATAGATCAGAAAACGATAACCACATACCACATATTAATTTCATCCAAAAACTACTAATCATTCAGATAAGACTAGCATATTGCATTTGATAAAGACAAAACACAAGACAAGAACTAGAAAATAGTCACTTATATTAATAGGTAGAAAGAAGAGATACAACCATGCTCTCACGTTGCGGTCTCCTCCAACGGGGCTCGGGTGAAGCACGTCTCAAAGCTCGCCGGGGAATTCAGACGGGATAAGGGACCTCTCGATGGATTTCTCCTTGTTCTACCTTCTCAATAACTCAGTTATTCAACTATAATGTGCTCAGCTCTTCAGCTGTATAATTCTTTTCGTTCAGCTACAACTTAGTCTCCAAGTTCAGCTAGTTTTCATAAAGGGAGAAGGCTTGTTTATATAGAGGCAAAGGAGGAGGTTGGGATCCCTACAAAGGTGGAAGGGAGGCCTGTCCTTTAGGAGTGTTCCAAGGGAGGTGGAAACTACTAACTAAAGGAGGAGGCCTGTGGTTGTTTTAGTTCAACCACTCCCAATCACTCATCCCGGAGGTGGTTGGAATGGAACCTCCGCCTCTATTTTAAAAAAAAAATTCATAAATATCTTGGCATGGGCATTACACTAGGACAGAGCGCCAGGTGGTGCGGGCCCTAGTGTTAATATTCCACATCGGTGTGAGGGAAAAACTGGCTACTCGCGCTAAGGCAAAAACAAGGATTTTTACAGCTTTGCTCAGGGAAATGTCAACAGGAAGAATGATTTCTTCATCAAAAGGGATGCAATGCTGTTATTTGCAAGGCATGAAAGTATTCAGAAGTCATAGAAATGACCCTCCAATGTGTAGGATGGGGATTGCAGGGACAGTGAAAAAATGCTGTGTAAAAACCTCTATGGAGGAAACCCATTTTCCTTCAAGGAAAAAAGAGAAAAAGAGAAAAAGAGAAAAAGAAAGAAAAATAGGGAAAACATAAATACCTATGCATTTATGTGTTTTTTATGTTTTGTAGGTTAACAATTGAAGATGGCTTTTAGGATATAGAGGAGCGATTTCTCTTCATTATTTATTCTTCTCTGATTGCACACTCCATCATCCATCCCTTCATCAATTTCACCCATCAGCTAGGCAATAATTTCATTTTTTTCCCTAAACTGTAATTTCTACAGGAAAATTGGGCAGCTACAGGAATCTCCTATAGATGCTACAAGAAACTAATTTATGTAGAAAAATTTTGCCTAAGGGTTTCTAAACTTCAGTTAGGGTATGATAATTCATGTTTTTCCTATACCTACCATTCCCAAACCCCTATTTCACTCCATGCGCAAGGTTTCCCTATCTAAACTCTATGTTGCACCTTAGGCAGCTAAATCATTGGAAACTTGGCATAATAACCCTTTATCTTGCCTATCCTGCACTCCACTCATTCGATGAATTCCTCCATAGCCTCCATAAACCATATCCCTGCATTTATGAGAAAAATGAAGCAAGAAGAGGTAAGAAACAGACTGCTACAAGTATCAAAAATTTTCCTGTAGCAAATCTGTGTGTGGCACAACAAGGCCAAAAAAATGAAGGAAATATGATGTAGATGAATACAGGAGTCCACAAGCAGAATCTAGAGGGACAAGCACATCATCCATGGCATCTAAAGCCCTGCATGGAGGCAAAATAAATAAAACAAGAAAAAGGGTAAGCGTCTCACTCAGAATAGATAAGCAGCTCACTCAGAAAACAAATAAACAATGAAGACACAACAAATAAAAGACTAAGGCTACCACCACCAGCTCCAGCTCCTTGCACCAGCTCCTTCAGCACCTCACCAACACCAGGTAAGCTCAGGTATGGCCTCTCACCTCTCGCTGTGCATCCATAATGGCCAAAATAGTTGAATGTCGAGATTTAAAAATTTAAAAGTCTAAAAGGTGGCCAGTTAACTTTGCCACCTTTGTAAAGTGAACTGGAGGAAAAGTGAAAGTGCATGCCACTTGGAATATTCAAATCAAGTCAAGTAAGAGCGGATGAGTATGAGGGAAGTGATCATGAGGTCAACAATGATTAACTGAAGTGGGGGCCAATTCACAATCAACAAAAGTAATTTTGACAGATTAAAGGGTAAAAGAACTTTCTTACATTTTGCTTCAAGGCCTCCATCTCCAAGACATACCTCTAAAAACCTCTCGCCACCTTCATCTCACAACATTAAAATCAGAGAGGGATTCAACAGAAGGGAGCCTATAGACATTAATATAATTAGGCAGCACCCTTAGGTTATGAAAATATTCTGAAATCACTAATGGTTAGGGTTCTTTGGGCTATTGAAAGGTTCTGATGATGAAATAGATAAATAATTTGTAGTGGCTCTGCAGTCACATTCAGAAGAGAGAGCCACCACTGTGATTAGAGGCCAAGCCATCACACTATCTCCTGAACTCATAAGCAAAGTTACCACCATGCCCTTAGGAGTCAAATGGGTCAAGGACAGAATGCCTATCACTGTAGCCAAAAATAATTTCTTTCTACCAGGAGAGGAGTATGTTGAAGATAAAAATGGAGTAAGGAGAGAGAGCCTTCCATACCCCTGGGATGATTTTCCTTCCACATCATGAAATTCATCTCCTGTGAAGGCAGATTGAGTGTGGTCTATGGGTATCATTTTAAATTGTTAAATGAACTTAGGTTCCAAGGAGAGCTCCCACTTGAATAGAGATTAAGTGTCCCTCACTTCCTCCTAAAATCCATCACTGACATGAGCCATAAAGTGAGGCAAAGGAATTATCATCACTTGGACCATCATGGCCTAACAAAATTAATTGTAAATGATGCTTTGAGAAGGTTAAACCTACCTATATCTTGGTCTTATTTCATAGACATGGATAGGGAAGCCTTTATAGCTACCGAAACAAGGAAAACCTTTGCTTCTAGCCCTAGAGAAGAAGAAGTAGAAGAGGAGATAGAAGAGGAGGAAGAAGAAGAGGAAGAAGAGGCATAAAACATAGAAGAGGAGGAATAAGAAGAGGAAGAAGAGGTAGAAAACATAGAAGAAAAGGAAGATATGGAAATTGAGAGAGAAACAATAGAGACAACAGAAAGAGAGCAAGAAGAGGCTAAGGGAAATGAGGAAGAAAAGAATGAGGAAAAAGAAGATGTGGACCCTATCTTAGGCCATGAAGCCTCCCCTCAAGACACAAGCATGTCACCTAACATCATAGATCAAGAGGTAGCTTCCACCATAACTACTTTGAGCACACCTGTCAAAACAAAAAGAAATAGGGAGACACCTATGTACTTCAGAACTAGGAAGAGTCAGAGGGTGAGATAGGGAAAACCACAAAATCCCACCAAGAGCCATATCACCATTGAAGAATCACCAAAGAAGGAGGAAGAAATTAGATTAGAGGAAGGAAGGGTGCAAGGAGTCGCTTCACCCATAAGGGCCCTTGTAACATATATCATGAAACATTTAGCCAGATTAGCAGCCCATACACCTCATACAACCTCCATAGACCCTCCAAGGAGTGAAAAGAGTGAAAAACAAGGAGAATAGGGTCTTCAGTAAGAAAAATAGATTTTTCTACAGGAAACTCTATTTTTTCTACAGGAAACTCTAGAAAGAATAGATTTGGAGAAAAATGCCTTGGTTTAAGAGGAAAATACAAGCATAGAAGGGCAAGAGGTCAAAGAAGCCGAGGGCAAGACACAAGAGGAAAAACATTGAGAAAGAGGGAGGAAAGGATGATAAATAAGAGGACACATCACCAAAATAAATCTTCAAAGATGTTGCATTGGTGCCAAACGCTATCCCTCAACCCAATCTCAGCTCTTACTACACATACATTGAGAGGGGTAGATTAAGTCCTCAGAAAATCACCATTCCTTTGTTTTATCAGTTGGATGAAGAGAGGGCACACACTCATCATTGGATGAAGATTGCCACATCTAAAGGAGTGTATGACATAGGGGTCATGGAAGGAAAGGTAGTTGAGTTGGGGAAGTATTTATCTGATGTGAGGTTTAGAGAGTTAGTTTTGAAGGAGCAGCTTGAGAAATAATAGGCAGAGAATGTGGCACTACAAGAGCGACTTCAACAAAAAGGTAAAAAAGTGGCAACCATGGAAGATTTGTGCATGGAAGCCATTCAACACATGTATCCTTCAGATTCATATGCAGTTTTTCTCAAGGAGCAATGACTCCTCTTTCAAATTAAAAATTTAGCCTCCCATGGATCCTTACCTTTCTAAAATTGTAAAAAGTTCATTGATTTCTGCAATCAAGCTAGCATGGCTCACAAGGCAAAATGGAAGAGTTTTATATGCATAATCTTGTGATAACAGATTTAAATATTTGGGACCCAAATTGGAGGATGGGGGATATGTAATTAATGGCTTTGGCATCATGGATGGTTAATGAGGATACAAGAGCACAAGAGATGAGGAGGGTTATGAGAAGAGAAAACAGAGAACCCTTACACAATAGGGCAGAACTGTTAACCCCTAGAGATGTCATCAATAGCCATCTGAAGATTGAAAAAGATCCTAAAATAGCTAAAACATACCTCCATACACAAGCTCAAGCAATGGCCCAATTTGATGATGTTTCTAGGTTGTTGGGAGATGAGTGCATTATGGATAGCCAAAGAATATGGAAAAACCTTCCTCGCAGCCTTAGAAACATGGAGTACCACACACCAAAAAGATGAAGGGGTGCCTTGGAGAGAGCACCGTTGTACAAGAGGGCCATGCAGGCCAAAAAAATTCAGTGGCTTGGCTTGAAGCTCAGTCTACCCTTGCTGATGGGGCTGAGCGAAGGTAGATTGAGTGTGGTCTATGGGTATCATTTTAGATTGTTAAATGAACTTAGGTTCAAAGGAGAGCTCCCACTTGAATAAAGATTAAGTGTCCCTCACTTCCTCCTCAAATCCATCACTAACATGAGCCATAAAGTGAGGCAAAGGAAATATCATCACTTAGCCCATCATGGCCTAACAAAATTAATTGTAAATGATGCTTTGAGAAGGTTAAACCTACTTATATCTTGGTCTTCTTTCATATACATGGATAGGGAAGCCTTTATAGCTACCAAAACAAGGAAAACCTTTGCTTCTATCCCTAGAGAAGAAGAAGTAGAAGAGGAGGTAGAAGAGGAGGAAGAAGAGGCATAAAACATAGAAGAGGAGAAAGAAGAAGAGGAAGAAGAGGCAGAAAACATAGAAGAAAATGAAGAGATGGAAATTGAGAGAGAAAAAATAGAGACAACAGAAAGAGAGCAAGAAGAAGCTGAGGGATGTTGAGATTCAACAAGATGATGAGATTAGTGAAAAGAGTCACCTTCACTAAGTGGGCCCGCAGGCTATTTTTGGCGCAAAGTCTATTTTTAGACATGTTGATCATATTCTATGAGTTGCAGGATGCTATTTGTGGATGGTTGGTCAAGTTGGAAAATAGATGGACTTCTATTTTTAGACATATTGGGCGGAATCTATTTTTAGATTGCTAGTCTAAAAATAGATATGTCGAATATTATTAGCTCTTAATAATATTTTGACTCTAAACATTATCTCATTCTCTTGGAGCACTTCAGTTAAGTGCACAGATGTGGCACAACAACTGACAGAAGGAATTACGCTATTCCTTAGGATTTACTGGAGCTAATGCATGGAGGACTTCAGTTAGAACTCATGTGACATAGTTTGGTGGAGTTGTAGAAGTAGTTGGTCGAGTTGTATTTAGTTTAACTCAGTTAGACTCAGTTGAGCTAGTTGTATCTAGTCTAACTGATTGATACACTAGTGAGAGTGGTGTGAATTAATTAGTTAAATTAATTCACTAAATAATAACTCATTAATCAACTGAAGAATACATCAGTTAACTACAGTGCATGGAAGTTTCAATGGAGACCAGTGGAGGGAGGTGAAAGAGCAAGTGTGACTATCAATTGTGACTATAGTTATGCATTGATTGCATCCAACACTCATTGGAGATGCCAATTAGGATTGCACAGTGCAAGCTTGGTGAATTCGAGTTCATTTAGAGCCATTCTTTAGCAGGGATTGTGTAGTAGAGGCAGGCTAGTAGGTGGCAAAGATCGGTGCATGGATTTGCAAGATCGGGCCTGATTAGTGTGTAGCGATTGTATTGTACTGAGAGCTTGATATGATCAGCTTTGTATGAGGATTGTTACATGATCTCTATGATGTATATTATATAGATATAGTTGGGGTTTTCAGCTTCAGGCTTTCCCGTTAAAACAACTGTGTTAATGTGTGTGAATTTTTATTGTTTCATGTGTGCATTGCAATCTTGATTTAATTTCCGCAAATGATCAATGGTGGAATAGATTATTTATTTTGCATGAAGTTAAAATAGTGTGAGATCAGGAGAATCTTGGACATATAACACATAAGTTATATAATTTATACATGGTGTCAGAGGAGTTGATCATTGGAGCACATTGCAATTATTGAAGCGGTTGAGTTTTGTGCTGGTGGAATTCGAATTTGTTGCAGTGTTTTCTTGGTGTCGAAGTTGAGCATTCATTGAAATGTCTTTCAATAGATTGCGATTGGAGTATTCCCTTGATGGCAGCTCGAATTATATTGCATGGAAGGACAGGATGGAGGCGGTGCTGGATGATAATGGGTTGAAGGAGTTCATAGATGCTGATATTCCAAAGCCTGGTTCTAGCGATGCAGCCGCACTTGATGCATGGAAAAAGAAGGTAGAAAAGTGTCTAAGGATTCTGTTGGAAGGTGTGAAGAACCACATTGTGTCCAGCCTTCACGGGAAATCCACTCCATTATTAATGTGTAAGGCTTTGACAGACTTGTTCCAAAGCATAAGTGACCAGAGGAAGTTGGCGCTTAAAGACAAGCTCAGAAAAATAAAAATGGAGAAAGGCGGAAGAAGACTTGGTGAGCTTGGCTCTCCTTGGGCTTCCGAAGAGTTGGCATAGCTATGAGGACTCTATCAATGGACAAGAGAAACTGCCAGGATGAGAGCGACTTTGGTCGGATCTTGTGCAGGAGGAGATAAGGCGGGGTATCAGGGATGGATCTTCATCGAAGAATGAAGATGAAGAAAATTTCACTTTGGCTGCCAAAGCAAGGAAAGGGAAGGGGAAGAAAAATCCTTCTCAATCTGGTGCTAAAGGCAAGAATCAGGACTTGTCCAAGGTGAAGTGTTTTCACTGTCACCAGCATGGGCATTTCGCCACTAACTGTCCACAAAAGAAGAAGAATAAGCAGGCTGCTAGATCTGCAGCTGGAGAGGCCTTAGCCTCACAGTTTGAGTTGGATTTTTCTTTGATCGCATGCTTGGTTTCAAGTGTGATGGGATCAGTGTCGTTTCTTGACAGTGGTGCGTCTTTCCATATGACCAGAGACAAAGATTTGTTTAGTGATCTGGATGAAAAGGATCTTGGAGTGCACATCGAGATGGGCGATGATGGTAGATACAGTGCGACTGGTATCGGGACCATTTCCTTTGAGAGGGAGTCTAGAAAACCTTTCATCTTGAATGATGTCATGCATGTTCCAAGATTGAAGAAGAATATGATCTCTGTGGTGATGTTGGAAGACAAGAGTTATGATGTTTTTTTTAGCAAGGGAAAAGCCTTCCTGTGCAGTAAAACAACTTGTCAAAACAGGAGGATAGGGATTCGAGTTAAGAATCTTTATCAATTGCAGGTAGATGGCTCCGCAGCAATGGCAGGAAAATCAGAAGGAGTGGTGAGCCGGGATGAGGTAGAATTGTGGCACAGGATATTGGGCCATCTTCACCATGGTGCTTTGAAAAATTTGCAGCAGATTTCTACCGGGCTTCCCAAGGGTACACTTGCACAGTTAGATTAGTGCAAGGGATGTACTTTGGGAAAATTTGTGAATACCAATTTTCATGAGAAGGATAGTCACACCACGATGATCCTTGAGAGAATTCACACAGACGTGTGTGGACCTTTCTCGGTTGCTTCAACAACAAAGCACAGGTATTATGTGATATTTGTTGATGAATTTTCTCGTAAGTACTGGATCTTCTTCGTGCAGAAGAACAACGAGACATACTCAAGGTTCTGTGAATTTAAGGTGCTGGTTGAGAAAGAGTCGGGGAAGCAGGTGAAAGCTCTAAGGAGTGATAATGGTGGTGAATACATCTCTGGCGAATTCAAAGACTTCTGCAGCAAAGAAGGAATTCGAAGAGAACTCATAGCGCCTCATAACCCACAGCAGAATGGGGTCGTGGAGAGAAAGAACATAATGATCGTGGGTGCTGCACGGGCGATGTTGCATGATCAGGGCCTTCCCATACACTTGTGGGCTGAGGTATGCAACACTGCAGTTTATGTGAAAAACCGTTGTCCTCATAGAGTACTTGGCATGAGTACACCCGAAGAGTCGTTTTCTGGTAAGAAGCCTGATATTTCTCATTTGAAGATTTTTGGCTCACCTGTTTACATTCATGTGACAAAGGATGCCAAGAAGAAGCTAGATCCGACCATAGAGGTTTGGATATTTGTGGGGTACAAAGAAACACCCCACAATTATCGTGTGTATTTTACAGACAGTCGGATGACTGTCGTGCGACGGGATATCAAATTTCATGAGGAAAAAGCCATGAAGTTATCGCTTGAGAGGGAGCTACACTTGCATGCAGATGATGAGCTAATTTTTCCTAAAAATGAGCCTCAAGATGTGGATCAACCACAAGAGGAGGTTCATGGAGTGGAAGAAACCACTCATGCAGCACCAAACATCAGAGGGCGGAAGCACACTACACAAGCTGAGCAACTGAATCTTGATGCAGCGCAGAATGTAGGAGCCCCTACATCACAGTGCAGATAGAGAAAGTCACCTGAATGATTTACTGGATACATGGATCTGATGAGCAAGTGTATGATGATGGAACCATCCTCTTTCCAGGAAAATGTGGAGGATTCTGCATGGGTAGATGCCATGGTGGAAGAGTATGATTCAATTGTCAGAAATAGTGCATGGGAGATTGTCCCAAAGCCGGAAGGGAAATTAGTGGTAGGTTCGAGATGGATCTACAAAGTGAAGCAAGTTGATAAAGGGAGCGTTGAGAAGTATAAGGAAATATTTGTTTCCCAGGGCTTCTCACAGATTGAGGGTATCGACTATGAAGAAACCTTTGCACCTGTCGCAAGGTATTCTTCCATACAGACCATCCTTGCTCTCTCAACACAGATGGGTTGGCACATTCATCAGATGGATGTGAAGACTGCGTTCCTCAATGGAGTCATTGAGTAGGAGGTGTACATTGAGCAGCCTGAAGGATTCAAAATCTTCAACAGCGAGTCGCATGTGTGCAGGCTCAAAAGAGCGTTGTATGGGCTGAAACAAGCACCTCGTGCTTGGTACACATGGATATACAGTTATTTCATCGGACTTGGTTTCGCCAAGAGTGAGGCGGATCCTAACCTATACCAGATTGTGGTGGAGGGTAAGCTTTTGATCATTGTACTTTATTTAGATGATTTAATACTAACAAGTGATGAACTATTGATACACTCATGCAAGGCAGATCTTGAAAAGGAGTTTGAGATGAAGGACTTGGGCCTCCTTCATTATTTCCTGGGATTGGAAATTTGGCAGCGGAAGGGTGGAATGTTTGTGTCTCAAGGCAAGTATGCCCAGGAGATACTGGAGAAGTTTCACATGCAAGGCTGCAAGCCTATCGACACTCCTCTTCCTGGTGGTTGGAGGAAAGAGGATGCCACATCGACAGGGGTAGTGGATGCCACTGTTTATCGATAGTTGGTTGGTTCGCTCATGTATTTAGTCAATACACAACCAGACATATGCTATGCTGTGAACTGTAGAAATTATATGCACTACGCATGCATATGTCCAATATTCTCCTGATCACACACTATTTTAACTTTATGCACAATACAAAATCTATTCCACCATTGATCATCACATGAGGAAATTAAATCAATTGCAATCCACACATGAAACCATAAAAATTCACACACATTAACACAGTTGTTTTAACAGGAAAGCCTGAAGCTGAAAACCCCAACTATATGTATATAATATATGTCATAGAGATCATGTAACAATCCTCATACAAAGCTTAGTACATCAAGCTCTTAGTACAATCAATCGCTACACACTAATTAGGCCCGATCTAGCAAATCCATGCACCGATATCTGCCACCTACTAGCCTGCCTCTACTGCGCAATCCCTGCTGAAGAATGGCTCTGAATGAACTCGAATCCACCCTATATTTCTCACACAATCCTCATAGGCGTCTCCACTGAGTGTTGGATGCAATCAATGCATCACTATAGTCACAAATGATAGTCACAGTTTCTCTTTCACCTATCTCTCCACTGGTCTCCACTGAAGCTGCCATGCACTGTAGTTAACTGTTGTATTGTTCAGTTGATTAATGAGTTATTATTTAGTGAATTAATTATTAATTAATTGACACCACTCTCACTAGTGTATCAATCAGTTAGACTATATACAACTAGCTCAACTGAGTCTAACTGAGTTAAACTAAATACAACTCCACCAACTAATTCTACAACTCCACCAAACTCTGTCACATGAGTTCTAACTGAATTCCTCCATGCAATAGCTCCAGTAAACCCTCAGGAATTGTGTAATTCCTTTTGTCAGTTGCTGTGCCACATCTGTGCACTGAACTGAAGTGCTCCAAGAGAATAAGTTGCTGTTTAGAGTCTAATTATTATTAAGAGCTAATAATAATCGACATGCATCTATTTTTAGATCAATGCTCTATAAATAGACTTCGCCCAATATTCTAAAAATAGAATTTCATCTATTTTTCACATTTGACCAACCATCTACAAATAGCATCCTGCAACTTATAGAATATGCTTACCATGTCTAAAAATAGACATACACCTAAAAATAGCCTGTGTGGGCCCCACCTAGTTTAGGTGATTATTTTCCAACTAGGATCAAGGATGATGTTTCAGGAAGCCTCCTTCACTGTTTCTTGTTGCAATATTCAACACTCCCTCTCAAAAAGAAAGGATTGTCTTTGCATGCGACATGCAACTCCATGCATTCACCCTGCAACCTTTTGCTGCAACACTTCTGAAACTGAAAGGCTCCAAACAACTCAACCAGTCTAATGCATCTATCATCAAAGTCTTCGACTTCTGCTAGTACCAACTGCACATGTCTTTAGGAACCACTGTGCTGTTGAACTCTACATCCATGCACCCTGCATTTGCTGTCAACTCTGAACCACACTCCAGTATCCAGCACTGTCACTTTGATTTGCCTGCATCAATCCATCTGATCATGCTACTGCTGCTCTATGGGCACCTCATAGCCAGGTTCAATTCATGAGATCCACACCATCTCCATGAATCCTGCCCAGAAATCTCCTCTTCGGAATACTCATGCATGTCGCCCCACCACTCACCTGGTGGTATAGCCGCATGCACTCCCTCTGCCCATCTGGCATGAAATTTCTTTTTATGAGTGGTTGCTCCCACTCCATGACCCTCATCTTATGGCTGCTCCACATCTCGGGTTCACTCTTACTTGCATGCAAATCCAGCTCCATCTCAAGCTTCAATTGCATGTATTTCTTGCACTTCCCAATAGTAGGAAGCTCCGTAGAAATCCCATCTACTTCAAGTCTGTAGATATTCTTCGCTCGAATCCCAACCTTTTTGACTTGTCCTGTTGCTTTGTACTGAAGGAAAAATTTTCCTTCACTAAACATCATACCCTTTATCCTCTAACATTGCGACTGAGATTAAATTCTTCTTTAAATCTGGAACATGCACTAGATCTTATAAAAGAATGAGTTTACCTGACTCCCTCTGAAAGGTAATGGTACCAATGCTGGTCGCATTGTATCATCCATTTCCCAACTCAACATGCAACTAGAGATCTTTCTCCACCAAGTCACTGAAAAGGTTCACATCTCCCGTCATGTGAAAGGAATCATCAATATCAAAGTACCACCCCGATCCCAATGCACTAGACACCATGCATGCGATCAATGAGAAGTCCAGCTCAAATTGAGAGGCAAGAGCCTCACCAGATGCAGCTCCAGCAGCCTGCTTGCTCTTCTTTTTCTGTGGAAAATGTGTGGCAAAATGCCCATGTTTGTGACAGTGAAAGAACTTCACTTTGGACATGTCACGCTCTTTTCCATCCGCACTGGATTGAGAAGGATTTTTCTTCCCCTTCCCTTTCCTTGCTTTGTTAGCCAAAGCGCAATCCTCTTCATCATCATTCTTTGATGAAGAGGCATCCCTGGTACTCCGCCTTATCTCCTCCTTCACAAGATCCGACCAAAGTTGCTCCCATCCTGGCAGTTTCTCCCGTCCATTGACAGAGTCCTCGTAACTATGCCAACTCTTCGAAAGCCCAAGGAGAGCCAATCTCACCAAGAATTCTTCATCCACACTAACTCCTACACTCCCAAGCTCATCCCTGCAGTGGAAAAAATTTGTCAAGTATACCAGAATAGTGTCATTCTTCTCCATTTTTATTTTCCTGAGCTTGTCTTTAATCGCCAACTTCCTCTAGTCACTTCTGTTTTGGAAAAATTCTGTCAAAGCCTGCCACATCAAGAATGGATTGGCTTTACCATGAAGGTTGGACACAATGTGATCCTTCACATCTTCCAACAGAATCCTTCGACACCTTGCTACCTTCTTTTTCCATGCGTCAAGTGTGGTTGCATCGCTAGAATATCAACATCTGTGAACTCCTTCAACCCATTATCCTCTAGCACTGCCTCCATCCTGTCCTTCCATGCAATATAATTCGAGATCCCATCAAGGGCATACTCCAATCGCAATCCATTGAAAGACATTTCAATGAATGCTCAACTTCGACACCAAGAAAAAAACTACAGCAAATTCGAATTTCACCAGCACAAAACTCAACCGCTTCAATAATTGCAATATGCTCCAATGATCAACGCTCTGATACCGTGTAGAAATTATATGCACTATGCATGAATATGTCTAATATTCTTCTGATCACACACTATTTTAACTTCATGCACAATACAGAATCTATTCCACCATTGATCATCACATGCAGAAATTAAATCAATTGCAATGCACACATGAAACCATAAAAATTCACACACATCAACACAGTTGTTTTAACGGGAAAGCTTGAAGCTGAAAACCCCAACTATCTGTACATAATATATGTCATAGAGATCATGTAACAATCCTCATACAAATATTAGTACATCAAGCTCTCAGTACGATCAATCGCTACACACTAATCAGGCCCGATCTAGCAAATCCATGCACCGATCTCTGCCACCTGCTAGCCTGCCTCTACTGTGCAATCCCTACTGAAGAATGGCTCTAAATGAACTCAAATCCACCCTATATTTCTCACGCAATATTCATAGGCATCTCCACTGAGTGTTGAATGCAATCAATGCATCACTATAGTCACAACTAATAGTCACACTTTCTCTTTCACCTATCTCTCCACTGGTCTCCACTAAAAATGCCATGCACTATAGTTAACTGTTGTATTGTTCATTTGATTAATGAGTTATTATTTAGTGAATTAATTTTTAATTAATTCACACCACTCTCGCTAGTGTATCAATAATTTAGACTAGATAAAACTAGCTCAACTGAGTCTAACTGAGTTAAACTAAATACAACTCCACCAACTACTTCTACAACTCCACCAAACTCTGTCACATGAGTTCTAACTGAAGTCCTCCATGTAATAGCTCCAGTAAACCCTCAAGAATTGCATAATTCCTTCTGTCAGCTGCTATGCCACATTTGTGCACTGAACTGAAGTGCTCCAAGAGAATAAGTTGCTGTTTAGAGTCTAATTATTATTAAGAGCTAATAATAATCGACATGCATCTATTTTTAGATCAGCGCTCTATAAATAGACTTTGCCCAATATTCTAAAAATAGAATTTCATCTATTTTTCACATTTGACCAACCATCTACAAATAGCATGCTAAAACTTGTAGAATATGCTCACCATGTCTAAAAATAGACATACACCTAAAAATAGCCTGTGTGGGCCCCACCTAGTTTAGGTGATTATTTTCCAAATAGGATCAAGGATGATGTTTCAGGAAGCCTCCTTCACTGTTTCTTGTTGCAAGCGTCAACATGCACCAGCTTTCACAAGCTATGTTTAAGCCTACCAAGCTATTTTGGAAGGCAGGAAAGCATGTCCTAAGGTATCTCAGGGGCACATCTGGGTATGGATTGTGGTATAGAAATTCGGATGAGTTGAAGCTGCATGGCTTCACGGATGCAGATTGGGCAGGAAGCCCAACGGACAGAAAGAGAACATCTCAAGAGATTTTCAGTATCAGATCTACAACAATTTCTTGCTACAACAGGAAACAAAGATCCGTGGCACTCAGTTCAACGGAGGCCGAGTACATGGCAGCAAGTTTGGCTACATGCGAGGCTATATGGATGAGGAAGATCCTGGTCGGTTTGTTTGGTTCTCACTTAGATCCTACTGTGATATATTGTGATAATCAGAGTTGCATTAAACTCTCAGTTAATCCAATATTTCATGATATATCTAAACATATTGACATCCGGTACCATCATATCAGAGATTGTGTGTAGTGGAAGATCATGTTGCTTTCTTACATTCCTACGTAGGATCAAGATGCAGATATTTTGACGAAGGCACTCACCAGGAGAAAATTTGAATACCATAGAGACAGGATCGAGGTGGTAGATAATCCCTATCTTGTTGAGAGGGAGTGTTGAGATTCAACAAGATGATGAGCTTAGTGAAAAGAGTCACCTTCACTAAGTGGGCCCGCAAGCTATTTTTGGCACAAAGTCTATTTTTAGACTATGTCTATTTTTAGACATGTCGATCATATTCTATGAGTTGCAGGATGCTATTTGTGGATGGTTGTTCAAGTTGGAAAAATAGATGAACTTCTATTTTTATACATATTGGGCGGAGTCTATTTTTAGACTGCCAGTCTAAAAATAGATATGTCGAATATTATTAGCTCTTAATAATATTTGGACTCTAAACATTATCTTATTCTCTTGGAGCACTTCAGTTAAGTGCACAGATGTGGAACAACAGCTGATAGAAGGAATTACGCTATTCCTGAGGGTTTACTGGAGCTAATGCATGGAGGACTTCAGTTAGAACTCATGTGATAGAGTTTGGTGGAGTTGTAGAAGTAGTTGGTAGAGTTGTATTTTTTGAAAATGCAGCAATATGGTGGAGCTTAGTGAAATGAAGTCGCCTTCACTAAGTGGGCCCGCAGGCAAATTCTCGCGCAAAGTCTATTTTTAGACTATGTCTATTTTTAGAAATATGGAGCATGGTCCAGGGGTTGCAGTATGCTATTCTTGGAGTATTGGTCATGTTGGTAAAAATAGATGGACCTCTATTTTTGTGACCTATAGGTTGATAGGTCGATGTCTATTTTTAGACTGCCTATCCTAAAAATAGGGAAGTCAAATATTATTTACCCTTAATAATATTTGGACTCTAAACAACAGTTTACTCTCTTGGAGCACTTCAGTTCGAGCCTTGGAAGTGGCTCATGCATCTGACAAAGGAATTACGCTATTCCTAAGGGTTTGATGGCATCATGCATGGTTGACTTCAGTTAGGACTTCAGTGGCAGAAGTTTGGTGGAGTTAATGAGACAGCTAGTGGAGTTGTGTTTGGTTTAATTTAGTTGAACTGGTTGAGATTAGTTTAACTAGCTAATCAACTAGTTATGAGTGGAGTGAATTAAATATTATTTAATTCATTAATTAGTAACTCATTATTCAACTCAAGAACACATCACTTCACTACAGTGCATGATCAGTTCAGTGGAGACCAGTGAAAGAGGTAGATGAAAGGGTGGAGTTAGCTATCAGTGGCGACATCAGTTGTGCATGAGATTTGCACCACACTTGGAGGAATTTCCCCTGATGATTGCACTGTCAAGCCAAGGAGATTCGAACCTTGGATCTCTATATAGACAGGCCTAGATTGCGCAAAAGAGGCAAGGCAATTGGCGGTGATTTTTGCACCAGTAACCTGTTCAAAACTGAGCTAGATTGTGTGTAACTTTATGAGAAAGCACTGAGTACTTGTGAGGAGTATTGTACTGATTTTGTTACATGATTTCTCCATTATAATATACACAATAGCTGCGGGGTTTTCAGCTATAAGCTTTCCCCATACATACTGTGTTAATGTGTATGATGAATTGATGTGCTATCGCTGGTTTTATTTCCGCATGTGTGATGATCTGAGTGGAAGAGATTATGTGTTGCATATAAATTCGAATTGTATGTGATCAGGATAGTCTCGGTGGATAATTAATCATTATTCAGCAAATTTCTACAGTATTTAGTTTAACTTAGTTAGACTCAGTTGAGCTAGTTGTATCTAGTCTAACTGATTGATACACTAGTGAGAGTGGTGTGAATTAATTAGTTAAATTAATTCACTAAATAATAACTCATTAATCAACTGAAGAATACATTAGTTAACTACAGTGCATGGCAGTTTCAGTGGAGACCAGTGGAGAGATAGGTGAAAGAGCAAGTGTGACTATAGTGATGCATTGATTACATCCAACACTCAATGGATATGCCAATGAGGATTGTGCAGTGCAAGCTTGGTGAATTCGAGTTCATTCAGAGCCATTCTTCAGCAGGGATTGCGCAGTAGAGGTAGGCTAGCAAGTGGCAAAGATTGGTGAATGGATTTGCAAGATCGGGCCTGATTAGTGCGTAGCGATTGTATTGTACTGAGAGCTTGATATGATCAGCCTTGTATGAGGATTGTTACATGATCTCTATGAAATATATTATAAATAGATAGTTGGGGTTTTCAGCTTCAGGATTTCCTGTTAAAACAACTGTGTTAATGTGTGTGAATTTTTATTGTTTCATGTGTGCATTGCAATCTTGATTTAATTTCCGCAAATGATCAATGGTGGAATAGATTCTGTATTTTGCATGAAGTTAAAATAGTGTGAGATCAGGATAATCTTGGACATATAACAGATAAGTTATATAATTTCTAGAAGGGAAAGGAGGAAGAAAAGAATGAGGAAAAAGAAGATGTGGACCCTATCTTAGGCCATGAAGCCTCCCCTCAAGACACAAGCATGTCACCTGACATCATAGATCAAGAGGTAGCTTCCACCATAACTACTTTGAGCACACTTGTCAAAACAAAAAGAAATAGGGAGACACCTATGTACTTCAGAGCTAGGAAGAGTCAGAGGGTGAGACAGGGAAAACCACAAAATCCCACCAAGAGCCCTATCACCATTGAAGAATCACCAAAGAAGGAGGAAGAAATTAGATTAGAGGAAGGAAGGGTGTAAGAAGTCAATTCACCCATAAGGGCCCTTGTAACATATATCATGAAACATTTAGCTAGATTGGCAACCCATACACCTCATGCAACCTCCATAGACCCTCTAAGGAGTGAAAAGAGTGAAAAACAAGGAGAAGAGGGTCTTTAGCAATAATATTAATTTTTTCTACAAGAAACTCCAACAAGCACAGATTTGGAGAAAAATGCCTTGGTTGAAGAGGAAAATACAAGCATAGAAGGGCAAGAGGTCAAGGAAGCCGAGGGCAAGACACAAGAGGAAAAACATTGAAAAATAAGGAGGAAAGGATGATAAATAAGATGCCACCTCATCAAAATCAATCCCCAAATATGTTGCAATGGTGCCAAATGCTAGCCCTCAACCCAATCTCAGCTCTTACTACACATGCATTGAGGGGGGTAGATTAATTCCTCAAAAAATCACAATTCCTTTTTTTTATCAGTTGGATGAAAAGAGGGCACACACTCATCATTGGATGAAGATTTCCACATCTAAAGGAGTGTATGACATAGGGGTCATGGAAGGAAAGGCAGCTGAGTTGGGGAAGGATTTATCTGATGTGAGGTTCAGAGAGTTAGTTTTGAAGGAGTAGCTTGAGAAATAATAGGCAGAGAATGTGGCACTACAAGAGCGGCTTCAAAAAAAAGGTAAACAAGTGGCAACCATGGAAGATTTGTGCATGGATGCCAGGCATGGATGCCAGTCAACATAGGTATCCTTCATATTCATATGCAATTTACCTCAAGGAGAAGTGAATCCTCTTTCAAATTAAAAATTTAGCCTCCCTTGGATCCTTACCTTTCCAAAATTGTAAAAATTTCATTGATTTCTGCAATCAAGCTAGCATGGCTCACAAGGAAAAATGGAAGAGTTTAATATGAATAATCTTGTGATAACAGATTCAAATATTTGGGACCCAAATCCGAGGATGGGGGATATGCAATTAATGGCTTTGGCATCATGGATGGTTAATGAGGAGACAAGAGCACAAGAGATGAGGAGGGTTATGAGAAGAGAAAACAGAGAACCCTTACACATTAGGGTAGAACTGTTAAGCCCTAGAGATGTCATCAATAGCCATCTGAAGATTGAAAATGATCCTAAAATAGCTTAAACATACCTCCATACATAAGCTCAAGAAATGAACCAATTTGATGATGTTTCTAGGTTGTTGGGAGATGAGTGTGTTACACAACATTTTGTCACCGTCCCTGCAATCCCTCGTCCCGTACATTGGAGGACTATTCCTGTGACCTATGAACAGTAAAATGTCCTGAAAAAACCTTGATGACATCCTTCTGCATAAGGACAAGAATTATCCTCAAGAACATTTCATCTGGAAAACCCTAAAAACCCATGTTTTGGCATTGGCACGGGTAGCCAGTTCATCCCTCGCGCCAATGGGGAAAACACAAACTAGTAGGCGCGCCAGCTGGCGCTCTATCCCTATGTTGTGCCCGCGCCAAGACTATTAAGGAATGTTTTTTTAACAACAGAAGGTGGAAGTTTGATTCTAACAACTTCAGAACGGATCATCAAAATGAGGTTGGGTTGTTTGCCTCCGGATCTCCTTGATTAGGAAGTGGTTTTCCACCTCTCATGGAACATTCCTAAGAGATAGGACTCTCCCCCATGATTATAGGGAGCCTAACCTCTCCTTCTCCCTCTATAAAATCCTGCCCTCTCCATTTTCTAGCTAGCTGAAATTTTGGGAAGGAAATTATAGCGGAGTGACAATCAAGAACAGAGCTAAGGAGAGCCCTGTGAGAGAGAGAGAGTTCTGTCAAATCGCTGACGAGCTTTGTGAGACACGTCCTGCTGGAACCTTGTCGAAGGAAGATCACAACGTCAGAGCACCGGTTGTAATCGTTCTCTCATATTTTAATATACATGACTCTGCTATTGGTTCTGTGATTGTGTTTGTCCATTAGATAATGCAATTTCATTCGTTCCTCTCTGACTGATTGATATTTATAAAAGTGTGAAATATTACGTTGCATGTTGTCCCTATTCTTTGCATGTGTACAGGTATCTGGATGCAGCAAGCTCACGGATTGTGACTTGTCCAGCTAGGAACGAAAGCGCCACTTCTTCTTCGACAATAGCAGCGAAGGAATCATAGTAAGCGATCTATCGCGATTCTATCTTTTCTAACTAGGAACCAATAGTTTTGCGTGTTCGATTGTTGCTAGACCCACTCTACGGCTAGTGGGATCGCCTCTGTCCGTAGAGGGGATTTACCTCCACAACAATTTGGCGACTCCGTTGGGGATCAGTGGGAGTTGGTCCTTCCTCCATTGGGTTGTTTTTGGATTTTTTTTTGATTAGTCTACTTTTTTGGTTCACCTTCCTTGGTGTTAAAACCTTGTTCATCCCCCAGAAGACCAGATCTAGCCTCTGTTAGTTCATTTTCATCTTTTTTACGGTAAACCTGATTGGCGCAATTATACCTCTGACATTCGCACCAACGGGCACTTGTTTCTAGTTAGGCCCCCGTGCCATTTCCTGTTTGGCACAGATTACAGCCAAACAGGTGCACCAACCCTGCTTGGTTTTAGGGTTTGCCTGTTCTTGGACACTCTGAGCTTGAGTTTTGGTCTTGGTTCATTTTTTCTGATTGTTTGAGTGATTTGAAGTCATTTTTTACTGTGTTGAGTGCCTATCCTCCGGTTGTTTTCCCTTTTCTGTCAGTTCTGCATTTTAGCCCTAGGGCTTCTAGGTGCCTCAGTGTGCTGAGCCTTCCGTGGGAGTTTTGGGCCTTTGCTTTCCCGGTCAACTTTGTTTTTCTTCTTTGCATTCATCTTGCTGAATCCTGTTGAATCATTGTGTTAATTGAGTGATTATCCTCTCTTTCGTTAAGTTTCACTTTGTGTTGCTCCAAGCCTAGATCACACGGTTTGTTTGAGTCTCTTTCGAGATTCTTCTTCGCTTTGAGGGATCTCATCATCGGTTTGAGTTTTGATTGTGTTTGTTTGAGTTGAGTGAAATTATTTTGTTTCAGCTCTCTCTTTATTGTTCTCAAATTGATGTTTTCATTAGTTTTTAATCTATTTAGTGCATTTGCCCTAATATATTGAAAAATACAAAAAACAAAATCTTTTGCATTTCGATTGGCATAGTGAAAATTGAAATTTTTTTCGCATTACTAGCATTGTATAATTATAGAGAAATTTTTTCTAGTTTCATTAGCATTGCATTGAAAACAATAGTGGATGTTTTTGTGTGTTCATTTTGCTGTCATTTGAAAGCTCTCAACTCTCCCATAGATAGCTCTTCATTGAACAAAATGATATTTTGTGGCATGTAGTTTGCATCTAGAGGTTGTATGAGATCCAACATTCGATAGGGCCTTGCAATCGAAACGTAAATTGAAGATCAAATTTAAAATTTAATGAATTAACCTTGTTATCACCCTAGTAATTCTTAGGTTGTGGGATTTTGGTTTATTGTTAAAGAAAACCAGGGGTAACCAAGAACCCCTTTTAGATTTCAGGATTTAGCCTTCCTGAATTCCGGAGAGGGATCCCTCCTTATGATTTAAATTTGTTTTAGATTTGAATTTCAGGCTAGGTATGATTGAATAGTTGTTTTGGTTTGTTTGGAAAGTTTGGTGGGAATAAGATTACTTGGAGATAGATTAAGAGGGATCTACTAGTCCATTGGGCTTATGGAGTCAAAATGTAGCAAGCAAGACTGAAAGGCAAGGCCAAAAGGATGCTAATGTACTTAGGGAAAGCACCAGCAAAATATCTATAATAATCTCAGCAATTTTATTTCCACACTTAATACTTCAAAAAGAGAAGTATTTATACAAAAATTATTACAAAATATCGGAGAGACATGTAGGAATATCTCTAGGCAAAAATAAAGTTTATTACATAGAAAGAGGGACAACTGCAAAACAAACTCGTAAGTTGTCCTCTTATCAATAAAAAATAGGATTAATCCTCTTAACTTGTTGCTGGGTTGTAGCTGCTGGAAATGCTTGCTGGAATTTTGGAAAAAGATCTTTTGAAGATAACTTGAAAGAAACTCTTTCCATTTCACATATTTTCACCTGTGCTTTATCACTGATACTCTTTACGCTGTTTCTTTTACTGCTTTACTGTTGTAAAATAAGGAATAATTTGCAGTAAAAAGGCATTTTGCTGATACTCTTTGACTTTTCTCCTGATACACTTTGATTGCAAATCTCAATATCAAGTCTAAAATTCTTGCCATTGTTCTGCACTGGGAATTCTCATACTTTTCAATTTCCTGTAACTTTCATCTGCCTCTGTATACTTAGAAATATTGGGCTTAACAATGAAAATATGTTTGATCTCATTTTGTAGAAAGAACAAGTTCTCAAAATATTCCAAAATGACTTTACCAGTAGGAGACCCTTTTGGTAAAGGTTTGCTGACCTGCTCTTTGGCATAAGCCCTGATTTTTTTGTCATAATCCTTCTGTGCCATTAACTTTTCATTCAAAGCATGAATGTTTGGAAGGCCTACTTGTGTCAGTACTGTGTATTCGGCCCAAAATTTTGTGATTGCCAAGTTCATATCTTTACATCTTTCCTCCAAATTATTCATCATATTCCTCTTATTCAGGACTTTCTTGATTTGTAGTAAACTTTCAGTTCTATCCTAAATTTTTAGCTCTTCAAGCTCCTCTCTGTGTTTGCTGTTCAGAAATGTAATAAGCTTCAAAGCTTGAGCTGGTTTGTCAGCCAGTTCTTCTTTTGTCTTCTGAATTTCTATTTGTGCTGCTTTGAGTAACTCTTTTTGTTCATACATAATTTGGATTGAAGGCCAGTGTAAATGTATTCCTTGAATAATGTTGTTCCAAAGATAATTCTTGGTATAAGATACCTGTTCAGTGAGATTAACCTGTTGTTGTAGAATATTTACCTGTTCCTGCAATCTGTTAGCTCTTTGCTCATGTCCTTTGGATGTAATTAATGCATCTCTATTTTATGTTTCAAGATTTCGAATAGTACCTTTCAAGTTGATTATCTCTTTATCTTTTAAGGACATGTCTTCCATAGCCTTGACTATGGCAGCTATTTCACCTGTTTGATTTACCTGTGATGTAGATGAAGAAATGGTAGAGATATCTTTAGAATTAATTGACACTGCAGTTGCCAATACTCCTTTCGGTGCCAAATGTTCTACCAATGTAGGGGGAACAACTGTACTTACAGTTGGAATAACTGTAGGAATGAAGACTTCATGAGATTTCTTCAATGTTTCATTTTCTTGCATTAGAGATTCTATTTGATTTTCCATATCTTTAATCTGAGCTGTCATTTTCAAAACCAGTTGCATATTTCCTCCTTTTCTGTCTTTTCCCGAAGAATTTCTTTTACCTGAGGGTGCTCACTCTGTGGCAATTTGAGTTGCTTTCTCAAGGCAACAATATCTTCATTCTTCTGCATTATCAATTTTTTAGCAACTTCGGTATTAGAGGGATCTATTCTAGTTTCTATTACCAAATATTCTAAGGACTTGATCCTCAAATCCTTAGCATGTAGAGATGCTTTATCTAATTTCATTTGAGTTTGAAAATTAGATACAGTCTTTTGAAGCATGGTAGCACTCATGGTTTTTCTTACTACCTTTGAATACAACATCTTTGAAGCACTTATATAGAATTCTATTTGATCTAGTTCATGTATAGTATCATCATTCACTTCAAACTCTGTTTTCTTGTAGTCTATGGATGAATTTGGATCTGTTACTACTTGTTGGAGAAAAGACATGATCATTTTATTTGTTGAGTAATCAAAGCTATCACAAGTCTATATTTATCTCCTGGTTGTTCCTTTAGAAGTTTAGAATAAACTTCATTCTTGATTTCCTCATTCTTTTCCCTGATCTGCTTGAACCTTTTTTGGATATTAGAATCAGTTTCTTTTGTTGTTTTAGAGGAAGAGGGAGCTTCTATATTCATCTCTATTTCAATCATTTCTTTGCCTTTTCCCTGTGCTTGTTCCTGTTCATTATGAATTTCCCTGAGTGTTTCATTAACTATCATTGTGGCCTCATCATCGGTTTGCTGATCATTATTATCATCTACATCTATGACTCCTTTTTATAGAGTAGTCATTTTGGCCTTCTTGCTGTAGACTGTTTTAAATTTATTTTCAACAATTGTCTCTACCAAATAGCCTTCTTCTTTCTAGGCATTTTATTAGATACCTCTGCTTGTTGGCCAACTGTAACCTCTTGTGTACTGTCCATCTAATTTTCCTACAGGCTATTAGTTTGCATCTCCTGAATATCATCAATTAAAGTGTTTGCAACCCATTCCATTCGATTAGCATATTTTTCAATTAGTGGCTTTGACTCATGGAGGAATGGAGTTAACTTACATTTGACCCTGAGGTTACTCAAAATACCTTGAGGGTCATAATTCCAGTAAAAGCTTTCTTGGAACTTGAATGCGGATAATTTACTAATTACCTCCTTCAAAGCATCTCTGTTGTTGACTATGAAGGGGCCAATTTGACTTTTTAACTTGAATTGTGCTTTATTTTTGGAGGCTATGAAGTTCACTGCATCCGTGTTCAAAATCTGTCTCAAGTATTCCAAAGAAAAAATCCTGGTAGTTAGAAACTTTGGTAATTTGTAAGGAGCCAGGATTGCACCATACACTCTGATTTCTGTGTGATTTTTATACAAATAACAATCTCCAACTCTACAGTTTTCATACAACTGTAAAATTATTTTTATTTCTTCATTTATTCTTGGTGGCTCTACTTTGTCCAACAAACTCATGGAAGGTCTAATAAAAAAATCATTGAAATCACTGTAACTGTACTCACTGATGTTTTTCCTGAGAAGAGAAGTCCAGAATATTACTGAAAGGGTTTTGCCCTCCATATCCATCTTATGTAATGCAATTGGAAAATTATCTGCCCGAGAAAATAGGAAGAGATGTAACAGATATGATGTATATCTGAACACTACTTCATCAGGTAATTTTATTAACTGATAATGCATATTATCAACAATGAATTTGGAAAAGTTGAAAACTATTTCTGGATTTTGTCCTGGGGACAAGGTGGAGAGGAAACCTAGAATAGAGGCATCTGTAAATTCATCATTAGCATAGCATAATATGAAGGAGAGCATTGAAATGATCTATCTTGAGCCTTCAGGGAAATCAAAAGTATCATAGGGTGGATTTACTTTAGGATGGTTAACATGATTAGGCATGAAATTTTGAAGGATCTCAAACTTCCTAGGAAAATCCAGATCCAAATACATCTGAGTCAAATCTTCAATTGACAACGATACTGCTCGTGGATCATGGCTTAGTTGGAGCATATCATTGATGGCTTCAGCAATTATGTAAAACAGGACCTCACTATCTTTGTTTACCATGCATCTCTGGTCAGGGATACAGTGCATCTGACACAATCTAATGAAATCTTGGGCCGGATGTGTGATGGGAACCATGTATTTAGGCAAGTTGGAGTCCCATACAGGTATATCATTTGCCTCTTTCTTCTCAAATTTCTCCTGACACCAACTCTGTACTTCAAGTAAATCAAACTCTAAGGTAGCATAAGCAATTCTATAGTCTAAATCAATCAAGGGACTACTCTCTTCAAAGGAGATAGGTGGCTGCAATGGTCTGACTATCTCAGTAGAATATGCAGTTAGGACAAGAGTGGGTTTATAAATTTTGGAAGTTTTGGGTTTTGGAAGCTTGCTGGAGGCATGCTTCTGTGGTTTGGGACCTCTAGTCCTAGAGGTGACCTGCTTTTTAGTCATTTTTTATGTAACTGAGCAAGATTACATTGTTTTCTTAGCCCTTTATGGAAACAGAAGGTTAATTATGCTGCCTTTGAGAAAAAATTTGAAATCTAGGCGAGGTTTTTATGATGAAAACGCAAATTCTGAATATACAGAGGATTGGAAAGGGGTTTCAATGGTTTCTTCAGTAATTCAAATGGATTTTCACCATGGTAATAGCTTTTGGAGGGTCAAAATTCTTTAGGCGGAAGTGGAAAATTCTGGGAAAATTTTGACAGGGTTTCCCCTGTTTCTTCAAGGTTTGAGTACTCTCAGATGAGTACTTTTGGCTTTTAAATTCAAATTTGTTTAATTTTTCTTGAAAATTATGAATTTGCAGGTTTGGATTACTGAAAAATACCTTTGAACAGGTATGGTTGCTATCGAAGAGGGTTGTAGATGGTACCAGTCTTCAAACTGGTTGCAACTATTTAGTACGAATAACTGGGAGTCTTCGGAGGCGAAATTAAGAGGGGAAATGGATTTTGGGATTAAAAACAGCTTTGAAATGGTGTCTGTGAGTGTTTTCTGAGAGGGTGTAGGTGCAAAATGCATGTAAAAAATAAGAGCTAAGTCCGAAACCTTAAGTCTTATCAATAAACATGACATTTATTGCAGGTCGATATTAATGGTGGGAGTGGTTTTTGCGTTTGAAGGCGAAACCACTAGTGGTTATCACATTGCTCCTAGGCAGTAAATGGTTTTTAGCTTTTGCAATGCGATCAAGTAAAATTAAGACACGTAGCGGGTGGTGGTTTCGTAAAACAACTTTTATCGCAAATTTTTTTTCCAACTTCGCCCGATAACTTTTGTAATGCGAGATGGGATCCACGCTATCAGATTTGGTTAAGTGGTGCGAATGGATGAGATGCATCGGGAAGCTGCGGGGAAATAAGGTGGGATCGGGTACCTTGATATGCGCCGTTGATTCGGTAAGAGGAGATCGATGGTTTAAAATTAATGCGACAGGGAATGGTGCGGGCGTGGGAATGATTTATCGGGTTTAGTTTAGACCATAGGATTAAAGGGATTAGGATGATCGGAGGGTCAAGAACGAATGCGAGGATGCTTCATTTTTATTAATGAAATTTATATATAAAAGGATTTTACACATAGAATGGGGCGGGTTTAAATATTTAACCGAGGTTTAATCTTATGGTAAGGGGTGAGGTTAAAATGTTAACCTTGGGTAAAGTTTGTGTGGGAGAAATGATAAAAGTCTTTTTCTTTTCTGTTTTATATACACAATGGTAAATAAATTGTGCATTTTAAACATTATTTATATTATATATTTTCAGATTTATCAAAGGTCTAAAACTATAGGGGAGAGGGGATATTTTATTATGGATAAGTTTCATGTCAAAGGGGTAATTTCAAGATGTTTTTCAACATGTGTTTAATATCTTTGACATAAAAAGTATATAATAAGAGGGTTTTGGGGATATTAAAATAAAAGGGAGCTATATTAATAGGACTAGGATAATTAATAGGGAGTTAATAAAATATGTTAAGTGTTAATATGAAAAGGGACAAATGAATACTCAAAATTCACAAATAAAACTAAGGAAAGTGAAAAATTAAAGAAAATCTTCATAATCATAACTTAATCACTTCTACTTAGAATATCATGTTTTTGAGGGTTTTATGTCTTGTAAAATGGAGGAAGTTAATAAAATGGGCCTTTATGTAACATTTAAGTAAGAAAAGAGTTCCCACTTATGAAGTTGAATGGTGATGAGTGCATGAAGGGGTAAATGATGAAAATTTCTGGGATTAATATAGAAACTTAACATTTTTCAACTAATCAGTCATTGAGCCTTGGGTCCGGTCCCAACAGAAGTCAAGGAAATGCCTTGAGCCTCTTTGACTGATAGTCTAGAATATCAAATTGCTATGGGGAGGGGAAGTTAGTTATTTGTAGTCGGGTGAAAGATATTTACAATGATGTTTCCCACCTTCTTCTACCTCCCCAATCATTATATTCTAACATTTTCTCCTTCTATTTTAATCAGGTGCATTTGAACTAGCAACCTTACAACATTTTATTCTTTTTGAAAGCAGTAAACTATCTAATTCTACACTTATTTCAACCAAGAATCCAGATTAAATTGTTGGATTCTTTTATTCTCTACCTAACTAATGAATTGTCACGATTAAACTGTATGACAATTGTTTATTCTCTATCTACAACATTTGAAATTGAAAAATGACGAGTCAAGATTAAATTGTTCAACTCATCATATATTATGGAATTTATTGACACTCTGCCATAATCAACTGCAAAAGGTAAAAGTAGTGGCATTTAGCTTGCACACTTTCATGTTTTATTCATCTTTTTTCTTTTGGGGTATATTATTTTTTCTAAGTCCTTTGATTTTTCTTTTAGGACTTTTTACCCTCTTTTTGCTTTTTTATATTTTTTATTTTTTACAAAATATGGGAAAATAATTTGCAGAAGGAAAAGTTTGTACATATTTACAAGACTACCATTAGTTAAGTCAAAATTATGAATCCAATATTTATAGGTCACTAAAAAACCTAAGGCAGCATTGAAACTTGACGGAACATCTAGTAGTCTAAGGTAGAGACGTGTTCCGGTGTCTTTAAGCCTAGTAGCTGTCGTTCGCCATTTGGCTACAGACAATGCTAGTACGGACTTGTGCTCCCCGTACCATCGTGTATATAAAGGGAGACCCCATTAGGTTGCAAATCCTTTATCCATAGGAAGCCGAGTCTGCCGCCTTTTACCCGTGATACACCGGATGCAACATTCAAAGAGATTCCTTGCACGTACGTTAAGTCCTTGGTTGATTTCTCTTTCATTTTTACCAAGGTGTATATGGCAGTTCACGGATATTTGGTACACCCATTTACCTAGATTACCAGAGGAATCATTTTGATCTTTACTGACTCCCTAAATTTGAAAAGATCATCAAGCGCTTGTCCTTTCACGCTTGTTTCCAAACTGAAAGTGATAGAGTCATCTTTTACTCGTTTCTAGACTCTTAAAACATGAAACAATAAAATTTCCAGTTTCGATGTGGTAAAATTAATCACCTACGATCACACACCCATTTAGAGATTTATTTTTTGGCCTGTTTTTGTTTGCCTTGGTTTTTGCCCATGTATCTTTGTTTTTGATCTCTTCCTCTTTTTTCTATAGTCACAGTGGTAGAACCATCAGTTTCGTCTACTGGTAGTCCTTATACAAACGAGTCATCAGAGGTCTCTCAGTCCTCTGCTGAGCATCAACAGCCCGTTGTATCCGAGTTTCCCGACGGGGGATCGGTAATATCTGAACTTCCCTTTGGGGGACCAGTTGAGTTCAATTGGCCCTTATCCAACGCTTCGTTTGGATTTGGAGTTGGGGAACACTTTCCTCTTCTTACATCGGGATCACCATTTTTGGCTGCTGTCGTACCTCCTAGTCCTCATCGTCTTTTAGAAGATCTTATGGCAGGGTCATATATGGACTCATCTAGTCCTACTCCTAGTGAGGGAATTCCTACTTCTGGTGAAGACTACCAGCTTTTTCCCGAAGACATCCCTGAACCATCTGTTCTATCTTCACCTGGTCCATCGCTCCCAGCTGGATATAGGTCTTTAAGTTAGGTCATGGCCGCTATTTCCTCTATGGGAATATCGACTCCGTCCACGGAACCGACCATTCCATCGTTAGGGATGTCGCCATCGACACCTCTCACGACATATCCTTTTGTCACATCTTTACCTGTTAGACCTATTGTTTGTGTGGCTGCGTCTACGCCTATTGTCACCACTCAGTCGACTAGGACCTCGTTAGTACCTGAAGACATTTATATAGCTTCTGCCATCCCAAAGAACATTTCTCCCGAGGAGTACGGGATGTCTTTACAACCGCCAATCTCCGAGGTTGGTTAGTCCTTTTAGGATCTTAATCTTCCTTACTTTTCTCATTATGGAGCAGATGGTGCCCCGATCTACACATTTCCATATCAATATGATGAGCAGGGAAACCCCATTCGTTTGCTTGCTCCTGAGGCTTATCAGTATATTAACGGTTTTATATCTACCCTGCCTATGCAACCTTCTAACCAACAAGGACAACCCTTTCAGGGAAAACCTTTGTTTCAGCAAGGATATGCTTCTAGCCCACAAGGACAACCCTTCCAGGGACAACCTTCAGCCCAGCCAGGGTATGCATATGACCCGCAAGGACAACCCTTACAGGTACAACCTTCGGTCCAACAGGGATTATTGTACGACCCACAAGGGAAGTCTTACAATCCTCAAGGTCAACCTCTGCAGCCTCACCCTATGGTCCAACCAGGGCAACCTCAAGGACCAGCAGGACAACTGGGGTATCAACCTGGACCTCCATATGGTCTTGGGGGGCAAACCCATCCTTCTCAACTTTTGGTGCAACCTCAGCAGCCTCATTTTCCAATTGGTCAAAATGTTGCATAGCCAGGGCCATCTTATGGTCTTGTCACAGCTCAACCTGGTTATCAGGCACAACCTGGCCCACTCCCGCCATCAGGCCAACCTACTCAGCAGGGTCAACCTGGTGCCCCTCATCAGCCAGGTCAACCTGTTCAACCAGGACAACCTGCTCAGCCTATTAACCCTACTCAGCCACCGAACTATTCTATGCCACAGCCAAATCCACCTGTGCACCTGAATTATCTGACTCAGTAGGGCCCCACTTACCAGTAGCCCGTTCGACCCCAAGGTGGCTATTACCCTCAAGGTCAGTCTCGACGGGTTTACAACTCGCCTCAAGGTTCTGGTTATTATCCTCAACAGCCAGGCTATACTTATACTCCACAGCAAAATCCATATACGGCTTAATCGGGGCCCACGTATAGTCAGAATCAGTACCCTAGTTATCAACCCCCGTATCCTAGTTTTCAGCCGCCATATCAACCCAATTATCCAGCTTATACCCCCTATGGTAAAAATCCTCTAGGACAGAACCAATGGGGGCAGAGTTATGCTAAACCAGGATGGAATACATGTACAGGTCCTTATCGGGGACCTGGCATGCATTTTAACCCTCAATTACCTTTTCGTGCCACGTTGGAGTTACCGTACGTGTCCAAATTGACCAATGATCCGATTCCTCATAATCCATATTGGCCTCCGGTTCCAACGAAGGTGCCTGGTGATTGTCCTAAGTTTGAGGGCAAATCTGGAGAAGACCCCCAAACACATGTCATGACATACCTCTTATGGTGTTCTTCAAATTATTGGGTGGATGACTTGATTCGTCTACGTATTTTCCAGCGCACTCTCACCGGCGCTGCTGCTAAATGGTACATATAATTGTCCTGCGGTATTTTTCAAGATTTTAATACTCTAGCTATGGCGTTCCTGACGCATTTCCAGTTACCGGTTCGTTACGAAGCCGAGACACATCTCCTGACATCTCTGAAACAGGACAAAGCCACTCATATTTCTGATCACATTCACGAATGGAGACGTTGCCGTCATCTGATCAATTTTGAAATTCCTGATCAGATTCTAACTCATTGGTTCACTACCTCTTTTGTTAATAATATTGCACAAGACATTGCTATAGGGGCATGTGTAACCGAGGAACAAGCCATTTCTCGTGCCCAGTACCTCGATTTAGTGTACTCTCAATCCGGCACGTTATAAAACATCTTGACTGATGCCCCGCGACCAGGGACCTCTAAAGCACTGGCTACTCCATCAGTAGACGGTGTTATTGGTTCCGTCTCTCAGACTTCTCACAAGTCTTCCAATGGGAATTAGAAATCGAATTCTTCCAGCAATTCTGCTCCTCAAGCTACTTCAGATTCTGGTAAGACCGCGGAGGTCAACGTCGTCCAGGCCAATCCTGCGGACAAGACTTCCAAAGGGAAAAAGAAGGGCAAAGGCAAAGGCAAATCCGATGCCCCAAAACCAGAATCGTCCAAACCACGTGCTGATGATGGTTCACAGCAAAAACCGAAGTAATCTTGCTTGATTTGTGATGAAGACCACTACACCAAAGATTGTCCTAAACGATATGAGGTTAGTCAACTTCTTAAGGGCTCTAAGGGAACTCTGACAGTTCTTGAGAACCTTTTCCATCTCAGTAGATCCAGATGGTCAAGTAGCCTTCTCCATCTGCACCGTTTGGGTCTTAGGTTTTCATGATGAATGGTGCTGCACATGTTTCTATAGCCACTCGGTCGAAGGATTATGCTAGATCACGCCAGGCAGCTGTGAAGGAAGTCGTTGATGGCCCTCCTCCCCCACCTACCTCTGGTCCTCTTGAGATTGAGAGGCCCGGTGCTAAACCCGTTGTACGACCACCTTCCAAAGGTGTTCTCCAAAAGTCTTCCTATAATCCGAACGCCCGTGCTGCTCAGCGTTACAACATTTTTGAGGATTTGGTATAGGTGCCTTCTGCGATGTCCACGTTGGAAGTACTTCAGATTTTTTCGTCTCAACGTAAAGATTTGTTATCTGCAATCGACGGGATTGATCTTGCCGATTCTAGCCTTCTCACCTTCGATCTAGAGAATTTCGTCCCCTAACTTGCGCACTAGATTGCACTTGTTATACAAGTCAACATTAACGACCTCAATATTCACAGAACATTTGTTGAAAAAGGTGCATCTACCTGCGTTATGTCATCTGCTTGCTGGAAGGCCATTGGCTCTCCAACCCTCACTTCATCTCCCAATGCCCTTAAGGAATTCGATGGAAGGGAATCAAAACCCTTGGGTGTTCTCGCGAATCTACTGATTACATTGAAAGGAAAGACAATCAACGTTGAAGTGGAAGTTGTTGATGCCAAACTCAACTACAATCTTCTACTCGGTCGCAGTTGGACCCACACCATGTTATGCGTTCCGTCCACCCTCTTTCGACTTTTGAAGTTTCCACATGAGGGCAAGATTATTATTGTCGATCAGTTGTCTTTATTTACCTCCTCTTCCAAGAAAAACGTGCCATACATGGATCAAATTCCTAATCCCCCCGACAGTATAGGACCAAGTCTTTTCAAAGACCCCATTCTCATGGGTATTTTCCCCATTCCAACACCAAACACCGTTCAAGTCAATATGATCTCTAGGTCGGATTACCCATGGCTCATCCCTTCTCCTGAATAGGTTGCCTCTTTTGGAGAATCAATGCCTCTGACCTGGGTTGAAATCAATTATTTTGATATCATTGCTGCATCGGATCCTCCTCCTGCTGATAATGCTCCTTTGAGCATGGATCTTGATGTTTATTCTTAATCCCCTTGGCTCGACGATGCAGATTCACCCAATCCTTTGAGAGAAGTTTTTCCGTCTGACGAAGCTATCGTGGAGGCTATGTCTCTCGAAGTTCTGCCGTGAAGTGATGGGCATCATTGTTCCTTGTTTATGCTTGGCCTGGGGGCAATGTCTAATTGTATCGAGTGTTTTGCATCTGGTTCTCCCCCTCCTGAACCTGATCCTTTGAGCTCGTCAGAGCATAGTTCCTTTTCTTGTGTCAAGCTCCCTAAACAATGAAACAAGCTAGTTCGAGGATAGTTCTTTTAAGTGTGTCAACCTTTTAAAACAATAAAACACGTTCCCTTTCAATTCGAGGTTTTGTTAGATATCGAATCTCTCTTACTCTTGTGTTTTGAACCTTCACTCCATTTTTCATAAGGACTGAAGCTTGGGGGGCATGTACACCTCGAATTGAGTCACCATGTTGGGGCATGCCCGTTTTTTCCTTGTCATTTCAAGCAGTTTATTTGGTGTTTTCAAGCTTGTGTAAATATGAAAACTCATTTCAAGCATAGTTTGCGTTTTTTCTTTTAAGTTTGTGAAAAAATAAAACGTGTTGGTTTGATGCATTTTGCAAGATTTTAACTTTTCCATTGGGTCTTTATTTATGCAGATTATTTAGCTGATACATTAGATAAAATTGTATTAGACATTTGCATAACATATAAAAACATTATCATATGTAAACAAGATCCATGTAGAAAACATATGTATATATATATATATATATATATGTCGAGTGTTTGCAACGTGTGCATCATATAAAACCAAAATATACATGTTTGTTTTAGTTACATCTGGAGACGACATGTCTCTCAAAAAATATGCAAGTAGAAAGCCTAGGTGACTAATCGGCATGGTGCTCGTGGTAGCACGTCACTGCCCGCACCAACCGCCTCAGTAAGTGGTGGAGACGACTCAACACCCCTACGGTGTGCCTCTGATAAGCTAAGGGAAAATCAGCTAAATGAGCATAATTTGGAACTCCACGAGCGATCCCCTCTAGGTTCTATACAAGCTCGTCCCCCTTGCCCCCCTCACGTTGAGGGTCATAAGCGAGAGGGGTCCTCCTCGCTACTGGTGACATTCCGACGGGCCTCTCTGGGCCAACATCTGCATACATATATGATCAACTATTAGAACATGCATGTATACCAAAAAATAATAATACTCATAAAATTAAAAAGAGTCTTACCCAACTCCTCATCCCAGTCTTCTCCCTCCGGGAGCGGAAGGTCTGGGTCTCCGGTAAAATCTATGCTCTCATAGGGCCATTTCTCCATGACGATCAACTGTTGTCGGAGCCAGCCAAAGAACTCGGGCTACCAGGACATCTACTAGCCGCCCCCTGCCCTGGGCATAAATTCCACCCATCGAGCCATCCATGACTCTCTTAGTGGTGGATCCGAGACTATGGCCCCCTGACACTGGAAGATAGGTAGTCGTTCCAGGAAGAAAGACACAAAAATTGACCCATATCCAAACTGTTTTAGTTTTGTCTTCTTGAATTTTTTTAGTTTCCGTTTGATGTTCATAGTCACCGCCGTGGCCTAGTAAAACACTGTTGGGTTCATGCACTCCGATGCAAGAAGAATTTGTGTCTTTGTAGCCTCGTGCGGTGCCTGTGACCCCACAACCCGCGTAATGGTATGTATCACTACTCTCAGTGCTAGATCGGGGATGGTCTGAATGTCTACCTTCCTGCTCCTTGTCCCTTTACATGCCCCTCGGCACACCCTATCCATGACCATTGTCATGTTTTCGCTTGAAGGCCTGGTGCCGGTCAAGATAGGGACTGGACCCCTGCGTGACAGTCTAGTGATGAAGTGCACCTCTGACACTTAGAGCTCAAGTACCTAATCTCGAAGTTTGAACTTCTCCTCATCCTCATCCCAAATCCTAATCAGATATTGCAGTTGTTCGGGCTGAGCTCGGAGACATGGCGTCAGGAAGAATTTTTCAACCCGCAATTCTAGAGAGCATTCATACATTGCTCATTTCCCATTTCCAATTCATCTTCCTCACTATGCTCTCTCTCTTTCCATTCAATGACCATATTTTTTCTGGGTACCTGCATCAAATCAAACATAGGAGCATTATAAACCTCCTCAAGTATTCAAAATTAAATTTCATTGGTTCATTTTTGAGATGTTTTAGCCGGAATTTGCGTTGCGCTGTTGGCGCGACTGTCTGGCTAACAGTTGCGCCAACTGGCGTGGCCTCTATGTAAAACAAAGAGGATTGGCGCGGGTTTGTGCCTAGAACCCACGCCAACTACAGAGCCCTAAATTTTGAAATACCCTCCCTAAAAGACCTCAAACCATGATTAAATATAATGAAATGCAGCTTAAAAGATGGACAAAGAGGTCGGATCTTACCTGAATTGGACAGAAATTTATTTGGTCCGCTAGATTGTTCGCACTTGTCACCTAAATATCGAAGCACAAAAGGGTTACTGTTGCTCTGCAAAGAGGTAAAAAGTGAAAAGTAAATATTTTTTACCACTGTTGGTCTTTTATAGCTTTTCAAAGTCCCAAATGGGTTTTTAAACATGTTTTTCGATATATTTTTGCATTATTTTCATCGAATATGTTTTACACACGTCTTTTTGTGCAACAACAGGTTTTCCACATGATTGTGACGAAGAGAAGAGTTGTATTTTATAATTTTTTGGACTCGGTAAAAACATGAAAAAGTCACTACTGGAGTCACCTTTTAGCTCTTTTCTAACTCTCTAAAATTGAAAATATTGCCGAGTCACTTGTCGTTTTGGGCTCATTAAATTGGTTGCGAAACGACATCTACCCAGTATACGTTTACCCCTTTTTTGGGCTGGGATAGATTATTTACGAAAAAGGAATACCCTAGCCTATCGCGACTAAGAGGTTCTCTCAGACATAGTTTTCTACCTTTTCGGATCTGTGGGACTATCTACGAAAAGGGAATGTTGGAGTTTTATTTTCCGCTGTCTTTTCAAAGTCTCTAAACATGAAAAGACGCTGATTTCTTCCTTTGTCAGACTCATTAAAAACTGATGACATCAGACTCTGTCGTAATGACGTTACTCGGTTCCTCCTTCCTAGGGCTCGTAAAATGTACTAGGGTGGATTTTTCCGAAGGAAAAAAATATATCGCAAGCACATGCTGTCCCCTTCAAGCTTGTTTTAACAAATAATTAGGGTACTCGCCAGAAATGGTGGGGGAAAATGGAACCTTTATTATAGTCGTGTCGGCAGTATGTCACTCTTGAACATGGCACTTGTCTCCATTCGTGTCAGGTTGGGGGCATCTCATCTCGTTATCTGCTTGCCTTCATGGGTTTGGGTAATCTCTTTTGACCGCTCATCTGCTCTTTGCCACGTCACCATGACCTTAGATCCCTTGATGTCAAATACTGCCAAATCCAATATCATGCCGCCGATATGTTCAAGAGAAGTTGGCCTCTGCACTTTTCAACCTCCCTCTGATTCTCTGTTGGTCTCGATTCACAAAAAAATATGTCCCTATGTCTTGTGTCGATGATGTGGGAAACATTATGGCCCACCTTCGATCAAGGTCACTTCCTGTCGACTTCAGCTCATTATCCGAGAAGTTGATCTAGAGACTCCCTTCAGGTGCCTTGGAGCCTGCATGCCTCAATGGAAGGTTCTTCGCATTCGATGCAAGGCTTTCATTATTGGCCTTCGATCGGATCATTATGCAGGTGTTCGACACCAGCTCACTGTTCACATTCCATGGATTGTACCTTTTGTACCTTGAGAGCCATCATCATTATTGGTGGTTCCTCTCGTGTCTGTTAACGACTTTCATTATTGGATAGTAATCAGACAATGTTCCTACATGTTCGACTTCAGCTCACACATTCACATGCTCGAACTTATACTCTGTTCGGGTCAAGATGGAGCGCAAGACCCTGGATTTTGTTTGATAAACACCCAGGCTACGGGTTCTTTGTGGATTATTATGATTTATTACATGGCTCGTTTGATTGGATGGCTGTGACCATACCTGAGTCTAATTGTTGATCCTTATTTACTGGATGGCTGCATCCATACCTTGGATCCCGGATTTTGTACACTCTATTATGGACGGCAGCGCCCATACCACATATCATGTTTCAGAGATATCAGTTGTATTTGTATTCGCAAGTCTTCTGACGGTAGTGTTTTCAGTTGAGCACGTTCTCATAAAGCATTTCACCCCTCGCTCTCTCTCGGACCTCATGCTTTAGGGGGCATATGTTACACATCATTTTTTCACTGTCCTTGCAATCCCTTGTCCCGTACATTGGAGGACTATTCTCGTGACCTGTGAACAGTAAAATGTCCTGAAAACACCTTGATGGCATCCTTCTGCATAAGGAAAAGAATTCTCCTCAAGAACATTTCCTCTAGAAAACCCTAAAAACCCATGTTTTGGCATTGGTGCGGGTAGCCAGTTCATCCCTTGCGCCAATGGGGAAAACACACACTAGTAGGCGCGCCAGCTGGCTCTTTGTCCCTATGTTTTGCCCCCACCAAGCCTATTAAGAAATGTTTTTTAACAATAGAAGGTGGAAGTTTGATTCTAACAACTTTAGAATGGATCATCAAAATGAGGTTGGGTTGTTTGCCTCCAGATCTCCCTGATTAGGAAGTGGTTTTCCACCTCTCATGGAACCTTCCTAAGAGATAGGACTCTCCCCCATGATTATAGGGAGCCTAACCTCTCCTTATCCCTCTATAAAAGCTTGCCCTCTCCATTTGCTAGCTAGTTGAACTTTTGGGAAGGAAATTATAGTTGAGTGAAAATCAAGAGCAGAGCTAAGGAGAACCCTGTGAGAGAGAGAGTTCTATCAAATCCCTGACGAGCTTTGTGAGACACGTCCTGCTGGAACCCTGTCGAAGGAATATCACGACGTTAGAGCACTGGTTGTAATCATTCTCTCGTATCTTAATATACATGACTCTGCTATTGGTTCCATGGTTGTGTTTTTCCATTATATAATGCAATTTCATTCATTCCTCTCTGACTGATCGATAGTTATAAAAGTGTGAAATATTATGTTGCATGTTGTCCCTCTTCTTTGGATGTGTACATTTATCTGGATGTAGCAAGCTCATGGATCGTGACTTGTCCAGCTAGGAATGGAAGCGGCACTTCTTCTTCGACAATATCAGCAAAGGAATCAGGGTAAGCGATCTATCGCGATTCTATATTTTGTAAGTAGGAACCAATAGTTTTGCGTGTTTTGATTGTTGCTAAACCCACTCTAGGGCTAGTGGGATCACCTCTGTTTGCAGAGGGGATTTACCTCCACAATAGAGTGTATTATGGCTAGCCAAAGAAGATGGAAAAACCTTCCTCACAGCCTTAGAAACATGGAGTACCACACACCAAAAATATTGAGGGGTTCCTTGGAGAGAGCACCATTGTACAAGAGGGCCATGCATGCCAAAAATATTCAGTGGCTTGGCTTGAAGCTCAGTCCACCCTTGCTGATGGGGCTGAGTGATGGGAAGGACCAAGATGAGCATAACAAAGAATGGGAGGAAGCAGAAAATAATGATGGGTTTTACCCTCCTGAATCAACTCCCACAATTCTTCTTTGGGAAGTCAAAGGGTCCATCAAATCCTTAAAGGAAATGCAGAGGGAGGATTAGTTGTTCAGAGGATGAGAAACCATTTAGTAGGGGGGTGATGATGAGCTCCATCATTAAGTACATTTGGAGGGGTTAATGGTCACCTTTTTTCCTTATTAATTCTATTTTTCTTAAATTTTAATTATATTATGGTCTTCGGATGCTAGTGTAGGTGGTGATTGAGGCTTACCATACTTCGAGTACCTGACATAAGATTAAATGCAGGAAAATCATAAAGATATGGATTTTTTATGGAGATTTTGTAATAAAGAATCGGAGTAGACAATAAGGAGAGATTCTAGGGGGCTTTCCACCCTCCTTAACTCCCAAAGGCAGCCAAGGGATACTCGAGATTCCCTCCAACAACTCGAAATAAAAGCAGCCTAGCAAACTTAAGATCAAGTGAACTCAAGCCATACTTCACTTGGAGTCAAGTGGAGTCATCACCTATTTTCTAGGGAGCTATTGGTAGCTACCCTTTAGGTTAAATAGAGCTGAGAAAGAGCTCATTAGGATTCGAACTTTGGAGAAAGCCATTAGGATTTTTTCTCTTGTAATAAGTTTTTCAAGACTTTTATCTTGATGTAATGAGACCATCTTTTGAAATGAAATGAGTATTCAGACTTTGCCTTACTGATCTAGTTTAAGAGAGCCGGGCTTGTGGGTTAGGGCCCAATCCATGTACCTGAACCTCTCTTGTGTGATCATTCTTTACTTTCATGTCATTTAGATAGTTTTGATTATGAATATATAGTTAGTTTGTTGGTATTTCCATTTAATTTTTTTAGTTTGCTTCCATTTGTCTTTTGCTGTAGATTTAGTTTGCTTACATGAGTGGTAGAATATGTGATAAGTTCATAAAGCTGTGAGTCAAGCCTCCCCATCTCTTCTCTGTCAATAGAGCTTGAGGAGGGTAGACCTTCCCCACAGACCAAAAATGCTTCTTAGTTCATGATTTCTTGGAATGGATGAGATTAGTTGCTGTGATTCTATGAATATTTTTAGTATGCTGTGGTAGATCTCTGTTTGTACATTAGAGTATATTTTCTCTACAAATTCAAGTAGTCTTTTCCATTGTATTTATGATGAATTTTTCCATTTTTGTTGTCGGTACAAATAACACAACCAAGTATAACTTCACTAGCACCTTTAGCTTCATATCTCATCTTAAATCAACCCTCTGTTCATCAAAATCACCATCAGCCCTGATTTCAAATTCTTCATCCCTACACCGTGAGAAAACCTTAGGGATACAAGAAAGGCCTCTTAAGAGGTTCTCATATTGGCCAAGGGGTAGGCCACCTTCCACTCATCCTAATGCACCTTCACACCACCTTCCCTACCCTTTTCCCACCTATTTTTGGCCTCTAATTTCCCTCATACTGTTTCCTGTAGAAATTCAGGATTTACTTGTAGCACTACAAGAAACCTTTAGCAGCACTTGAAATAGCACATGTGGGCCCCTCCTTAAGCCCAGAAACCACCATCACCATCCTATAAACCTGCAAAAACCACTCATACACCTCCAACCTTTACCCCATGTGTTCAAGCCTTGCATGAGCCACCTTAGCACTTTCTTCTGCTAGCTGCAAAACAACACATTTTCAAGCATAGTTAGGTCATGAATAGTTGCATGAATAAAATCATGATATATAGAGCATAGGGTAAGTAGAGTGTGTTTAGACAATATTCCCAGCAAAGTTTGATTAGATTAGTTTCTTTTATGCCATTTCAATTCAACAATTTACTTCATGCAAGATACCTAGGTTGCTTTTCAAGTCTTATCATAGTCTAATAAGTATATTTATTTCATTGTAGAATAGTTAGATGTACTTGTTTGGTGTATTATAGTTCTGTAATTTCTGATAGTGCCTTGGCTTTGAATCATTTGTATCCCTAGGCCTAATTTCATAAGTGTGACAAACTTCACTTAGAAACCCTAGAAGTAGCACCCTTTCATAAAGCTCAGAAGAGGATGACATGAGTAGAATGCATCTTCTATGTATATATCACTGTCACCTCCAATTTTGTATGAACCCTAGTGTTGGGTTTTATTAATCACTATTGAATGAATAAATAGTACATATAAATTACCAATCCAGGGACGTCTTTTATTTCAATGACAGTTGCATTGTCTGTGTCGATACACTCAACCAGAAGCAATTCCAATTAAAAGAAATCATTGCTGAAGTAAATGCTAGAAGTAAATCACTCATGCAGAAATAAAATGATCTACAAGAATGTAATCACGCTTCAATTAATCTTCTCTAGCGTGCCACACAAAAATTATCCAGTTGGTGTCTCTAATCTCATATGTGTAACAACATACAAAATACTGAAATTGAAGCGATTATATTCACAGCTGAAATAGTAGCAACAACACCTCTACTGATACCTAAACCAAAATACAAACACATATACACAACTACCTTAATCACTGCAATCCCTGCTAAGAAGGAGGACCCTTCCTCCCTTGCAAGGCGTAGGTAGAGAAATAACTTAACAGAAACTAAATTGAATAACGCATGTAACAACAATAACATGATAATCTGTATTAATATGAGAAAAATTACAGAGCCCAAATAATGTTGTTCTCCGCTCAAATTTCAACCTCTGGGGTTGATAACTATATAATGGTTACATCTAAGAGAATCAAGGGATAAATCAGTCATGAGAATCTTATGATTTTCATGCTAATCAAAATAGAATACATATGGTTATAACCACTTCTTAATGAGAGTCTGACTAGAAAATTATATATTACAATCAAAACCACCCATAGGCTATTATCCAAAAATACAATGCTAACCAACTTCTACAACTACCACAATAAAACCACAAATATAGCGTAATAGCTAAAGGATAGGTCAACAACAGGAGTTGACGAGATCCAGTCAATGGTACAACTGTATCAACATTTCGTCAGCGGGTTTGTAACAGCAGAGTGTAAAAGCAATTTGCAGGAGGGTCTGTAACAACAAAGTGTAACAACATCATGGTGTAAAAAGCTCATTGTAACAACACACCCTTAACTGCTCATGTGTACCTCGTGCTCGGGATCTTTGGTGCTACAAATGAGATCTAGAAAGACAAAAAAAAGACCATAGATATTCTCCAAACATTCATCCTCAACTAGTCATAAAAAAGGCACGATATATCATAATAATTGATGAAATGGAAGAGTAATGAAAATAAGATGAAACAACACAACTTAGGATAGAAAGGTAGGAAAAAGAGGCAAAGATAGTCCCATTGGTTATAGTCATGAGGAAAAATATGGAAAACAAATGTAGGAAAAGTGTGTAAAACTAGCACCCAACATATCCCCCCAACTGAAGCACTTGCATGTCCTCATGAAAACTCATCTCTCATGGGAATATCTCCGGTGTAGGTCGGTGAGATCATAAGAGACAGCTGTATCTTCGTCTGCAAACCTGTACCCATGATTTTCCATCAGCTGCCATACCCAAAACTCCGACTCATGCTTACTCAATTCATAATTACTCTGATAATCCTCAATTGGCATCCAGATCAAAGGAAAATTGAATCTCAATCCTTGCCACAAAGCACTAAGCGATTGTATGATCTGTGCATACACTGGTACATGTGTAATATCCACCCCTAAATTCTGGAATGAGAATGGGTCCCCTTTTAGTAGCTCAACATTACTGGCTTCCATGCATTTCAAGCACCCAGTCAAGGCTCAACTCTTCATCATTGAGAACTGATTGAGGCAGAACTTCACAATCCTTCTTCTATAAGTGGCATCCAGTTCCTTTATCCTAGGAGTACTCAACATTATCCTGAATTCTCTCCTTAACTCGACAGCCTGTCCCTGTTCTGCCCGGACCCATAATGCCATCTTTTCCTTATTAGCATCCATATATTTGATGGCCAAATGCCACTCAATCTGATTCTCCACGAAGGAAACAAAAGCTTGCAACTGAATATCCCCCATATAGGAGAATATTGTCACAACCATTTGCATACTTACATGCTCACAATAATAACTCACACAATAGGCTTTGCTCATCGAAATCGGAGGTATGGAACACATCTAAAAATTTGCGAGTGGAAGAACATAAATAGGGTCTATCCTCCATAACGGATTTCATCTGGAACAGGAAGTAACATTCCCATAGAAAAATAGGATAGGATGGGGAAGGCCGCCTGCGCCCTAGAAAATTGAGGGCGAGATCATGAATTTTTTGCTTGTCTACAGTAAGATCTCGAACCTGTTGCTGTTGCAGGAACAACCGTTCCTCTTGTTTCTTCAAAGCTTCCTTCTCTTATAATTCTCCCATCCTTTCTTCAACTCTTCTTTCAGCCGTCTTTCAAGTAAGGTGTCTATCTCTCTTTGATGTTCTTTCAGCGAAATCTTCCCTCCCGAAGGGAGATTGCTTCTTGTTTCCACTTTTGTAATTTAGAAATTTACAATATTTTCTCAGAACTCCATCCCAAGATGGGACCCGTCGTTATTCTGCATTCAATATCCACATCAATAATCGGTGTAATAACCTCTGCTAAATGGGGTTTTCCCACCTCTGTTGCTGGTTCTTGTGTAAGAACAGCTTCCTCGGTGGGTTCTTGTGTGTCAGGCCCTTCGTTTGCACCTAGAGTAGACTTTGTGTCCATTTTTGTTTCTTCTACAAATGGAGTGGCTTCCACGGGTTCTTGTGTGTCGGCTTCTAGGTTAATTATTACAGAAGGCTCTAATTTAACTGCTGGTTCTTGTGTAACAACAACATCCTTAGTAGGTTCTTGTGTAACAGCCTCCTGCCGTTCTGTTTCTGTTTACATTGGGATGATATTTTCTCTACAGACCTTATATCTTGCTGCTGTTAGTTCTTGAAAACATGTTGTGCATACAGACACCAGGACTTCCTTCCCCTCAGATGATTTTCGCTTCAATTCTTCATTTTCCTTTCTTAGATTTTCCAGTTCTAAAAACAGGACATGAATTTCGTCCTTACCTCATGAGGAGGGTTGCTTTTATTCTTCTAATACTTCTACTTCTGTCTACTTTCCGGCCGTAGGAAAAGATTCTGCATGTATGCTGAATTTCACCCTATGTTTTGGCCATCTATCCCCAATTGGTTCATCAGTAGGTTCTTTCCCAATTCTGACTTTGGCAGGCCAATTCTGGGTTTCCACTTCTGCCTGACTTCCTCTTGAAGTCATGTTCTGTTTCCCCCGGCTTGTCCTCCGCCTCTTTCGCTTGAATTATTCCCAATTTTTTCCTTTCTGGCCTAGGGAATCCGACATGATTAATTTGATGAGTCCGTGATTGGTCACACATGCTTCCGGGTGTGTTGTTGTCTTTACTGTTGCCACCATATGCTTGATGTTCCCTAACAAGTAGAATGGAAGATTAATCTTTTATAGGTTCCAAAGGTGATTAAGTAGAGGAAAGTGATAGTTAAACACTATCGTGGATCTTCCCTCACAAGTGATATATTTAATTAAACCTAGGGCAACATCTGCCCAAGGCCGAGGAAGTGACAACCTGTGAATTACTCTCCCTTTCTTCTCCTTCTAGGAAGTCTTATTTCAAGGAGGAGTTAATGATTTTTCTGTTAAACAACCTTCATCCATCTAATGGCAAGGTATTTACTCGAGAAATTACCTCTTCAGTCACCTCAAATTGTAGGCCCCTAACTCGGGTCTGATTATTGTTCAAATTATGAGCGAATTCGATTGCCACTGCCTTGTCCGAGCCTTCTAGCTTCTAGAAATACTCAATCCATCTGGCATCTTTTAATATCTGGTATGCTTCTGGAGAATTCTACAAGTTGTCCATAGAATCCGGCTTGTGCTTGACCGCTGCTCCACCCATCTTGCTGTTTGTTTCTGAATTCGCTTCTTGCTACTCAGCCCCACTTTAATATCACTGCACTACTCACTGATTCTCGGCGTCTCTTCTTATCCCAATTGATGAGTTTGCAATTTGGATACAAGGTTTCAGTTGAGGAAGTTCATGGGAGGTGACATATTTTACGGATTACCGAGTTGTACCTCACACTAATCTTCATAAATGTCTCGTTATGGAAAGTAATGCGTGCTAGTACACGTGCTCTTTTCCAACCGGATTTAGTCATCATTGGCATTTGTGTTATTAATTGTGTGCATGTGGATTTGATTGAGGTTTATGACTACGAATTTTTACAATGATTTGAAGACATATCCCCTCCCCCGCCTTAATGGTGATGGCCGCCCACAACCATCACGGGAATATCATTACTTCTACTAATAATCACCAAATTATAAATGATAAAGTTACCTTTTGAATGACATACTTGAGGTGATGTGGAGGAAGATTTAGAATTGGCGGTGTTCTACTTGCAGTGCTCGTGTTGTTGCGTTTGGATGGCATGATTATTGTTTTTATGGGATGAAACGTAAGAAATAGTGTTTGTGGCTGTCAGCTGTTACATGTGTAATAACCAAGACAACCCTGAGATTATTCTTCAAAAAACATAATAATTAGGAGAAATTGATACATAAAATAAAATTAAATGAATACCATCATCCTATAAAATGGATCAGGAAGGGAAGATGATGTTTCGGGGAGAAAAATTTGGGTGTAATAGCCGCCACAAGAGTGGTTTTCAGCTATTACCAACTGTATGACTGCGCCTCGGAAAGGGGTTTTCATAGTTAGATTTATTATTTTTGTTTTATTTTATTTTATTTTTATTTCGTTATATATATATATTAAATAGGTATAATAGCTTCCACAAGGGTGGTTTTCAACTACTACACTTATTGGAATTTCATTTTTCAGGCTGCACAGGGGAATGTTCCCCTGCTGTCGTAACATGAAGATCAGAGTCCGTGACAATGTTGACAAATGATTCCATCAAAGCGGGTTGATGATGTTAGGGTCCTATAATAATAGGGTTCATAAATTTTGAATTGACTTTGATGTCTTGTAAATATGTACATACCTTTCTTTCTGCAAGTTGTTTTCCCATATTTTGAAAAAAAATGAAAAAAAATAATAAGAAGCCAAAAAGAGGGTAAAAAGTCCTAAAAGAAAAATCAAAGGACTTAGAAAAATATAGACCCAAAAAGAAAAAGAAATAAGACTTGAAAGTGAGCAAGTCCAAATGCCACTACTTTTACTTTTACTGTAAGAATAATGATTATGTGCAGAGTGTCAATAAATGCCATAATCCATGATCAGTTAAACAGTTTGATCCTAACTTTTCATGCTTTCAATTTCATGTTTTAGATAGAGAATAAATATTTTTCAAACAGTTTAAACTTGACAAATAAATAGATAGGTCGATAATAATGAGGAGCTCAATAGTTTAATCTGAGCCCTTAGATGAAATAAGGTATATTTAGATAGTTTTATGCTTTGAAAGAAAAATGTTTTAAGGTTGCAAGCCTAAATACACCTACAAAATGAAGAAAAAAAGTTAGAAAAAAAGTTGGGTAGGTAGAAAGCAGTTGAGAAATCATGTAATAAAGCATTATCGGGCAAAAATCACTAATTTCCCCTCCCCTACAAGTATTCAGTATTCTAAACTGTTAGTAAAAAAGGCTCAGAGCATTTCTCTGACTTTTGTTGGGACTAGACCCAAGGCTCAATGAATGGCTAGTTAAAATATTGAATTCCTACATTAAACCCTCATTCATCAGCATTTACCCCTCATTCATACATCTTAATCCCTTTTTTCCTAAGTAAAACACAATTTTTACTTAGTAAAATTGTAAACCTAAAATAATTAACTTCATTCCCTTCAAAATCATTCATAAAATCTTAAAAAAGCATTTATCCTAAGTATAAGTGAAGTAATACAACAAAGATGAGCAATGATTTATTTGTATACTTTACTTAGAGGTAAGAAAGGGCCTATGTGGCAGAAACTACAACTGAAACAAAGTTCAAGATCATATATAACAAAAGGCCCAAATTAGATTCAGCAGGGAAAGGAAAAGTGACAATAGATGTGGAAGAAATAGAGCCTTTAAATACCAATACATATTTTCCAGAGACAAATGTTGCTAATGTAATTATCAATGAGCCAAATACTAAAAATCAGAATGAAGGACAAATAAATAATGAAGACACACAACTGATGGAAAGACAGCAAAGCATGGAAGCCTCTTCCTAACAGGCAACTGAGGAAAAGGATTTGGATATCAAAGAGAAATATAAGAAGATTAAATTGAAGAATGAAGAGATAAAGAATAACATTTATTCTCAATATCTCAAACAGACTCCTAGTGTACAAAACCGACTCCTTTCTGTATGATTATTCTAATCAAAAGCTAATCATGTCAGTGTTGCAGCCCACAGTCAAAACTCCTAAGACAGTGGCTGATTATAAGAAAGTTGATTTAGAGGTCCAGACAGATAAGATCCATGCTCTTGATCAAATTGAGTTCCACAGACAGACCTCTGAAATGTTATATTCTACTGTCACAAACAAAGCCATGAGTGCTCAGAAGCTCCAAAACACAATCTCCAACATGCAAGATTAGATGAAGATGGAAAAAGCCTCATTGTATGCCAAAGATCTAAGGACAAAGGCCTTAGAAGAACTATTTTTGCAGGTAGGATATGATCCTGCTAATATCAAAGTATCAAAATTATTGGTGAAGAAGAAAAATGAAGATATAGTAGCTTTGAGGAAACAACTCAAACTTCCTCAAAGTGAGCATCCTCAAACAAAAGTCATATAGGAACAGAGTGAGAAAGATGACATGATGATTTTAATTCTTTAGTTGACAACCTAGGTTAAGGAGATGGAAATACAGATGGAAAAACTTGTCCAAGAAAAGGAAACAATGAAAGAACTAGTGTTTCCTATAGTCATTCCAGTTATCATTGCAGCAATGCCTTCAACTTTAGGTGAAAAATTGGCACCCAAAGAACCACTGGCTACTGCAGTGCTAGTGACTTCTTCTACAACATCAGCCACTGAATCATCTACAACAACAATAAAACCTACAGATGAGGCCAACAAAATAGTCAAATCAATGGAAGAAATGTCCTTAAAGACAAATGAGATTAACAGGTTAACAAAGATGGTTGAAAATCTTGAGAAATCAAATAAATTAGCTCAGATAAATGCAAAGACACTTGAAAAAAATTCCATCAGACTGAATAAAGAGTTAAATAAGTTGCAAAAGGAGTTAAATTTGAAGGATCATATATCATACATAAAAAATGATCTTTGGAATAAAGTTATTGAAGCCATCCATGATGTATGGCCTTCAATTCATGTAATTTTTGTGCAAAGAGAGTTATTACTTGCAGCCCAAGAAAAAATTCAAGAGACTCAAACTGAGTTGGCTGATAAACCAGAGGAAGCTGTAAGGATAATCACCTTCCTCAATAGTAAAAACATATAGGAGTTGGAAGAACTCTAAATCAAATACAAAACTGTAACTATCCTTGAAACTAGGAAATTCACAAAAAAGAAAAATTTGATGAGACAACTGGAAGAAAAGTGTGAAGCTGTGAATACTGCCATAACTAGGTTTATGGTTAAGTTCACAAGTTTGAGACAAAAAGGACTACCTGACATTATGGTAATTAATGATAATTTAATGCCTCAGAATGACTATGATAAGAAGATAAGATAATTTGCCAAGGAACAGGTAAATAAACCAACATGTCAAGGCATACCAATAGGAAAAGTGTTACTCAAGAGTTTTGAAGTTTTATTCTACTTACAACATGAGATAAAGTACTTGTTTTTCATCAAGTCAACCTTTGCTAGATATACTGAAGCTGATGAGAACTTTAGGAAATTAAAAAATATACAAATTACTAAAAATGAGGATTAGCAAGAACTTATAGATTTACTATGAAGGATAAAAGAGAGATAGATGAAAAGAGGACTAAACTGTTTTCTAATTTAACAGTCAAAACAGATTTTCTTTGCAGCAGTAAACAATTTTTAATTATGTTGAAAGAGTATCAGTTTAGAGGGTATCAGTGAATAAAGGGAATCAAATAAAGAGTATCAGACAAGACAGATCAGATTCCAAAAATATCTAAGAGCCAGCAAGGAGGAAACCAAGGCAACCAGCTGCTTCTTATCCTCAAAACAATTTCTATTTCTTTTGGATAAAATAGGACAACTTGTTGTTTTGTTAAGCAACTGCCTCTATTATTATTGTAAAGATATTTTATTTTCCTAAGATAATTCCTAGAAGTCTTCTAGGATATTTTGTAAACATTATGTATAAATACTTCATCTTTAGAAGTATTTTGTGTGGAATAAAATTTTTGGGATTATTATAGTCATTTCTTCTTGGACTTCAAAGCTTTTGTGTGTCAAAATTCGAGTAGCAAGGCTGGATAAAAAAAAATTGGCATCATAATTCAGGATTCTTGTGATGAGCTATTTGGAGTGAAGTATTTCCTCACTTGTCATTGTTCTCTTTCTTTGCTACATGCATCCATTTATGTTTATGCTAAATCTGAATGTATAACTAGGAGCATTACTACAGGATTTGTTAAAAACACCTTGTTTTTAACTAGTTATCATTTATATGTTTTCCTCTGATTTCTAGTTTAGGGAACCCTTAATTTCTCCCTCTCTCGTTTGACCTCTTCCTACTACTTCCTTTTCCAGATCAAAGGATTCTTAATTTCCATTTATCCCGATCATACCACCTCATAAAAACAAATTTCCAAGATCTTCAAGGGTTATCTATCTTGCCCTGAAAACATTTGACCTTTTGCCCTTGATCCCAGTCCTGTTTGCTTGATTTTGACTCCTTATCCCAATGGACAAATAGATTTCCAACTATCCATAATTTCAAGTGATTTTTCCCACCAAATTTACCAAAACAAAACCAAAACTGCACTTTAATAACTAGCCTAATATTTACAAATTAAAAAAAAGTTAAACTTTAAAGAGAGAGCCCTCTCTGAACCCTAGGAAGGCTAGATCCTAGAGTTTGAAGTTGGTTTGTGGTTACCTCTAGAATTCTTTGACTAAAAACCATAATCCCACAACTTGAGAATTACTAGATTGATAACATTACTAGCGACTCCGCTAGGGACTAACCAATCCTCAATCATAAAACTAGTCTTAAAGGAAATATTTTTATTCACCCTTTTACTTTAAGATTACTTTTATAAGTTGTGTGTATTGAAAACAATAATTCTAGCTTCTAGGAAAGTTTATTATACTAGGTGTAACCCGGATCCTAAGCCTGCTGTTATAGTAGACAACCCAGACCGAATTGGTAAAAATAAAAAATAGTTAGAATATTTAGAAGCTGAAGTATCATTAAAAAAAGTCAATTCATCACCACAAGAGTTAGCAAGTCTACAAGATATTGATTTTGATCTGAAATTTGAGCATTCTTTATTTAGAAGAAAATTTGAAAGTGATTTGAAAACTGCTATTTTAGACCCTGTTTTCATTTCATTCTTGAATACAAAACAGAAAAATATTACAGTAAATTCTAAATCAAAGAAAGTTGAAGATCAGACTAAAATTGAAGAACTTAATGTTACTATTCTAAAAGATATTGTTGAAGCTATTGAATTAGCTCAATTTTGACCTATGCAAACAAAACTCCAGTTTCTCAGTTACATACCACAATAATATCAGCTAGAGATTCATCTATGTATACTGTTACATCATACATAAATTCCACTACCAACTCATCTACAGATCCATTTATCCCTAAATTACCTTTACAGCCTAGAGTACTATTTCCACCACTCACTTCATCCACTATATCCATCATCTCACCTTTTGATTTTTTAAATACATCATCCTCATTCCCTAGTAGTTCCATATACATTCCAGTTTCATTTCCCATCACTTCAATTACATCTTTTAGTTCATCAACTATCATTTCCAACACAGCCCCAAGCAGTTCTACTTTACCTCCTAGCCAAGCTAAACTTCAAGCAATGGATGCTAGGTATGCTCCCCTAGTCTTACCACAACAACTTCATGAAATGCCTCAAGAACATCAGAGTAAGATACCACAGTTTGATGCCACTACCCACTATACAGCTCAACAACACATAAATAAAATGACTGATTTATTTGAACTTCATGATATTGATGATTCTGATGTTCAAATGAGGTTATTTGCACAAACATTGACAGGAGAAATTAAGAAGTGGTTTAGAGGTCTCGCTGTTGGTAGTGTAACTGATTTAGCTGTATTTCATAGATTGTTTTTAAATAAATGGGAAAATAAAAAGAATACACTCCAGATATTTTTTGAATTTGATGCCATGAGAATAGCTCGAAATGAGTCAGTCCAAGACTACTGCACTAGATATAACAGTGTTTAAAATTCCATCCCTGAAAATATTAAACCCACCCCTGATAATGTCTTACTCAAATTCCCTGATGGATTTGACATAGACGTGGCTTATCAATTGAGGGAAAGAAATGCAGAAACCTTAGAGAGAATGCAAACAGATGTTGTTAGTGTAGAAGTAAACATTTTAGCCAGAAAAGCTAGACTAAGAAATGAGAAAAGAGTGACCATTAAAGAAGAAAGTTCTAATTCAGTCTAAAAAATATACATCTTAGCTAAAAATTTAAACATGATGATGGATAGATTAGACAACATAGAGAGGAGACCTCAGTGGGATAATCAACAACAAATCAGAAATCCCAATTTTAGAAAAAACACAAATCCAGGAAAAGCAAAAGAAATAGCCCCAGACCAAACAATAAGACCCCCATTCCAAGATAACTATGCTGAAAGTTCTCAGAATAATGATGATGATGAGGATGCAATAAATATAATGGGAATATATGATAATAATACTATCTTTCTCACTCAGGAAGATCAGGAATTATTTGAACTCCAACAACTCAAATTATATTCAAATGAATCCTTTGATTATAAACAAGGTTATGATTATTTTATAAATGAAATACACAGTCAATATAACCTTATAAATAAGAAAAACAATGAGTCTTCTACCAAGAAAACTTCCCAAACTCAGAATAAGAATACAGTAGAAGCTCCCAAAACAAAAGTTCTGCAAATTCTCCCAAGGGAAAATAAGAAAAAATCTATTTCTTCCTAAAACATTTCTAGTCCTAAAAATGCATCAAGCCCTAAAATTGATGATATTACTGATGAAGTTGCTCAAGCTACAACAGATTCACATAAATCTGTTGTTGCCAAAGCTTCTAATTCTGTTAAAACAACAAATTTAGATCCTAAAATACCTTCTGCTGATCCTAAATCAGTAGATCGAAAAACTGCTTCTTCAAAAAAATCTGTTGATAATTCTAAGTTTGAAAGAACATCTACTGCTTCACAAACAATCCCTGAAAATAAAGTTAGGAGAAATAAAACTCAAGAAACTCAAACAGAGAATATAAAACCACTTGAAAATGAAAAAATAATTGTAGAAAAACAAGGCAAACCAACACAAACTACAGTTACCAAGGAAGAATTGATTCAAATCAGTAAATCTCAACCTACATTCAACATATAGTCTGAAATTGAAAAGCTAAAAATACCAATTCCTTTGACAAAATTGGTAAACATGACTTGTATAAATCAACCATAACTGAAACATTAAATATGAATGATGGAGAGGATTCCATAAATCTAAATGATGATTAGCCAAATTTGATTTTTAGCCCAGATGTGAATGGAAAACATGCAGATGGAGTAGTCCCTCCGTTTTATATCAGTCTTACCATTCATGATCAAATTTTACACAATGCCATGCTAGATTCAGGAGCTTCCCATAATCTAATGCCTAAATACATAATGGAAACTCTCAATCTAGAAATCACAAGCCCCTACAAAAATTTGTTCTCATTTGATTCAAGTAAAGTTAAATGCCTTGTTTAATCAAAGATTTGTGTGTAACACTAGTTCAATATCCTGGTAAGAGTATATTAATGGAAATTGTAGTAGATGATATCCCACCTAAATATGGAATGTTACTTTCTCGCTAATGGGGAGCAAAGTTACCGGGATCTCTACAATTGGACATGTATTATGCTACTATATCAATTTTTGTCCAGCCTAAAAAGTTATATAGGGAAACATTGATGAACTACATGGTCAGTAGTGCAGATAGATCTATAAATTACCCAATTTACTCTACACCAACTGACCTTGATTCTTTTATCTTATGTAATTCTGAAACTAATGAAATCCAAACTGAACTAAAAGAGAAAAAGAAAACACAAAACAATGATAATATCTTTCATGAGTCTTTATGGCATTTATACTTTGATGGTTCAGTAAATAAGTTTGGAGCAGGAGCAGAAGTTTGGATAACCAACATGGAGACTAATCACTCAGAAGGCCATGCTTTCAGGCTCAATTTCAAATGTACCAATAATATGGTTGACTATGAAGCCCTCATCCTATGACGCCAAATCATTAGGAACTCGGGAGGGAAAATAATATTAATCATGGGAGATTCAGAGTTGATCATAAAACAAGTAAATGGAGTATATTATGTTTACAATCCTATAATAAGCAGATACAGAGACACTGTGATAGATTTAACTAATGATTTATTGGAATGTAAGTTTGCTGCTATACCTAAAAAACAAAACATGCAAGCTCACTGTCTAGCAACTTTTTCTAGTACTTGCAATTTACCGTTCCAACCTAATCACATATATACTGCTGAAGTCAAACATAGGCCAATAATTCTAGATAACCTTAAGTATTGGAAATTTTTTTCTCAGGATGAAAATATTTACAAGTTTATGAACAATGAAGGTGAATTTTAGAACTGTAAGATAGACACAGATTGTACTATAGATCAAGATTTAGATTGTGAAATAGATTTGAATAACTTAGATGTAAATAGAATAAAGTTTGATAAACCTACGACATTTAGTAAATCTGATATAGATAGCTTAGAGAAAGTAGAGATTGAAGAAATTATTGATGATGAATCAAATATATTGAATCTTAAGGATATGTTCTTACTTAAAGGTTTAACTCCCTTAGAAGATCTTTTTGACTCAAATGATGTAGCTAGAAAACCTAAAATAGAGCCAGTTAGATCTGATATAGAAGAATGCAATATTGGTACAGAGTTAAAACCCAAAATAATAAAACTTTCCAAAACATTACTTCAACAAGAGAAGGAAAAGTATATTTTTCTTTTAAGGGAATATCAAGATGTTTTTGCCTCGAGTTATGAGGATCTCAAATCCTATGATACCAACATAATCCAACGTAAAATTCCAATAAAAGAAGACCAAAAACCATTTAAACAAAAGTTAAGAAGAATTAACCCTGTTTTATTACCTTTGATAGAAAAAGAAGTGAAAATAATGTATGATGCATAGATAATTGCACCAATCAGATATTCTGATTGGGTTTCCAACCTAGTTCCAACAAGAAAGAAAACATGAGAGATTAGATTATGTGTCAACTTTAGGAATCTAAACAAAGTGTCCTTGAAAGATAATTACCCTTTACCTAAAATGGATAATATATTACGAAGGGTAGTTGGCTCTTCTAGGATGTCACTTTTAGATGGTTTTTCAGGATACAACCAGATTTTAGTCCAAAAAGAAGATCAAGCCAAAACAACATTTACTACTCCTTGGGGCACTTTTATGTATGTAAAAATTCCTTTTGGTCTAATGAATGCAGGGGCGACCTTTCAAAGGGCTATGGACATAGATTTTTCAAAGGAAACACATGATTTCTTAGTGATTTACTTAGATGACATTACTGTGTTTTCCAAAACTGATAATGAACACTTGAATCATTTGAGACAAGTTTTTATTAAGTGTAGGAAATTTGGCATCTCTTTAAACCCTAAGAAAAGTTTATTTGGATTAGAAGAAGGCAAGTTACTTGGACACATAATTTCTAAAGAAGGAATTAGAATAGATCCTACTAGGATAGAAGCAATTCTTAACATCAGTCCACCAAGAAACATCAAAGAATTACAAGCCTTTTTAGGTAAGATTAATTTTTTAAGAAGATTCATATCTAATTCAACTGAGATAATTAGAGAACTAAATAACATGCTTAAAAAATATTCAGTTCTTAAATGGAATATTGAGGCCAAATACTCATTTGACTCCATCAAACAAGCCTTAACCAAAACTCCAGTCCTAATAAGTCCTTCCTTTAAGAAGGATTTCATAATTTTTTCATTTGCTTCAGAAAACACCATTGCTGCAGTTTTACTGCAGAAAAATGACCAAGGATTTGAACAACCCATAGCTTCTTTTAGTAAGACCCTTAGAGATGCCCATTTAAAGTAAAAAATTATGGAGAAACAAGCCCTAGCTTTGGTCAAGACCATTAAAGACTTCAGAGTTTATATTCTTTACTCTCATATCATTGCCTATGTCCCAAATTCTGTAGTAAAAGACATTCTTACTCAGGATGGTCCTGATGGAAGAAGAGGTAAGTGTATTTCCACTATATTAGAATATGACATAGAGATAAAACCCACAAAACTCATCAAAGGTCAAGGATTAGCTAGACTTATGGCTAAATCTAACTGTAATGCCCTAGACATAAATTTTATTGCCCAAGTAGATGATCAGGAAGAGATGGCGACTCCAACGATCAGTGAAGCCTTCTCAAACTCACCTTGGTATACAAATATCACATTTTTACTCCTGAACTTACAAGCTCCTCCTTGATTGTCAAGAACCAAAGACAAATTCTTAAAACTAAAGGCAGTAAGATTTTGTATTTTAGACAATGTGCTTTTTTGGAGAGATCATAGTGGGATTTTATTAAATTTTTTATTAAAGGAAGAAGCTGGAAAAATACTTTAATAATTTCATGCAGGTGACTGTGGAGGACATATATACTGGAAAAATACTGTAGAAAAGATCCCGAGAGCTGGTTTTTACTGGCCTACTTTGTTTGTTGATGTCAAAAAGTATGTAACTTCATGTCATAAGTGCCAAATATTTGAGGGCAAGAAGAAATTATTACCCCTTTCCTTAAAGCCTATTTCAACTAAAATACCATTTCAAAAATGGGGTTTAGACTTCATTGGTGAAATTCACCCTCCTTCTTCAGGCCAACATAAGTGGATTTTGACAGCCACTGATTATTTTACCAAGTGGATTGAAGCCATACCCTCTAGACAAGCCACAGATACTGTCATTATCTCTTTCCTATAAGACAGCATTATTGCAAGATTTGATGTCCCCAAAAGTTAATTACTGACAATGCAGCAGCATTCAAATCCAAGAAAATGATTGAATTTTGCCACAAATACCATATTACCTTAGGTCATTCTACTGCATATTACCCCCAAGGTAATGGCCTAGCTGAATCCTCAAACAAGAGCCTTGTAAACATTATCAAAAATTTACTTGAAGAAAAAAAAAAGATTTGGAATAAGAAGTTAGTCAATGCCTTATGGGCAGATAGACTTATACTAAAAAATCCATTGGTACGTCCCCTTACCAACTTGTTTATGGAATGGACGCTATTTTTCCATCCTCCCTAGGTGTACCAGTGATGAAAATTATCCAAGAGTTACAAGTTGAAACAAATGACATTCAAAGAAGGATCAATCAAACTATTCACTTGCAACAAACAAGTGAATAAGTTTATATCAAATCTCAAGTCATTCAAGATAAGGTCAAGAATTTTTTTGATAAAAAGAGTAAAGAGGATGATTTCTACATTGGATATAAAGTGTTAAAGTGGGATTCCAGAAGAGAAGACAAAGGTAAACATGGAAAATTTGATTTTATGTAGAAACGACCTTATGTGATTTATGGATATAAAGGTAATAATGCTTTGTTTTTGAAAGAAATGGATGGAATAGATCTACAAGAAGGACCAGTAAATGGAAAAATGTTGAAGCACTACTACTTTCCTAAGTTAACAAATAATTAGTTTTTATTCACTTTGATCATTGTACATATACATTGTAGAGTTTAGATTGGATTGGATTTTTCCCTAACAAAGTTGAAGCTCGGAGAGAAGGCCTTAAGATTTGAGAGGTAAATATCATAAGTATGAATAAATGGCAGATATCATAATACATTTACAGGATCATCACAATCAAATTCCAAAGGCTACTAGTCTTAAAGTTCTTGATATTTCACCAGGAAATTTCATCCCCGTGTGGAGCCACTGTTAGGGTCCTATAATAATAGGGTTCATAAAATTTTGAATTGACTTTGATAGTCTTGTAAATATCTACATACCTTGCTTTCTGCAAGTTGTTTTCCCATATTTTGAAAAAATGAAAAATAAAAATCCAAAAAAGAGGGTAAAAAGTCCTAAAAGAAAGATTAAAGGACTTAGAAAAATATAGACCCCAAAAGAAAAAAGAAAAAAATAAGACCTGAAAGTGAGCAAGTCCAAATGCCACTCTTTTACTTTTGCTGCAAGAATAATGATTATGTGCAGAGTGTCAATAAATGCCGTAATCCATGATCAGTTAAACAATTTAATCTTAACTTTTCATGTTTTCAATTTCATGTTTTAGATAGAGAATAAAGATTTGTCAAACAGTTTAAACTTGACAAATCAGTAGATAGGTAGAGAATAATGAGGATCTCAATAGTTTAATATGAGTCTTCGGATGAAATAAGGTAGACTTAGATAGTTTTATGCTTTGAAAGAAAAATGTTTTAAAGGTTGCAAGCCTAAATGCACCTACAAAATGAAGAAAAAATGTTAGAAATAAAGTTGGGTAAGTAGAAAGCAGTTGAGCAAGCATGTAATAAAGAATCATAAGACAAAATCACTAATTTCCCCTCCCCTACAAGTATTCAGTATTCTAAACTATCAGTAGAAAAGGCTTAGAGCATTTCTCTGACATTTGTTGGGACCGAACCCAAGGCTTGATGACTGGTTAGTTAAAAATATTGAGTTCTACATTAAACCCACATTTATCAGTATTTACCCTTCATTCATACATTATAATCCCTTTTCCTAAGTAAAAATACATTTTTTCACTTAGTAAAATTGAAATCCTAAAATAATTAGCTTCATTCCTTTCAAAACCATTCATAAAACCCTCAAAAAACATTTATCCTAAGTATAAGTGAAGTAATACAACAAATATGAGCAATGCTTTATTTTTATACTTTACTTAGAGGTAACATGTGCTTTGTTTCTATTTTACTACCCTTTTTTCATATTAACACCTAACTTAATGTATTAAATATCTAACTACACCTACTCGTATATATTAATTCCCTTATATTTAAATAAATCCACAAAACACACTATTTTAAAGTTTAGACCAAAGTTTAATATCCCACATGCGAAATATAAAACCTTGCTCTACAAAGCCATTGGTCTAAAACTTATCTATAAAATTAATCCCGCCCCTATAGAATTCAAACATCTATCAAAAGTTTGAAAAAACTATATAATATAATACCGCGCCTACATGTCTAACTAAAACATTTCTAATTGTTTTAATTAACGCATAAAACATTACCCCTTGCCCATTTTCATAATACCCGAAACTTTAAAAATTTATTAAAAACATATTTTTATAAAGTTTAAATTCTTTCCCCGCCGCATATAACAAGTCCGGTCCCACCTCCCATTTCAATGCAACTCCCAATAAATCGCGACTGTTTGCATTGATCCCCCAAATCTAACGGCTGACATCTGATATCGTGTAGAAAAGTTGCGCGATCACCCAAGCTCCAAATCTACGCAAAATGGGTGGTTTCACAATTCCTCTCTTCTCCTCGTGGTCGATTCTTATTCGATCGGGTGGGTTCAAGCCAAAACTGCTTACCACCAAATTGTCGCGCGATAACTATTTTTTTCTTTGATCTGTTGAATTTTGAAACCACCCTTCTTGCCGATGTGACAATCATTCAATGCCGAAGAAATACAAACAAAATGCATATTAAACCTTAGAAATGCATTCATTTCATACCCTCCTTGCGCGATAAACCTATGCTCGCGCCTTCCCAACTGTAAAAGCATGCTTTTTAAGCCTTTTTCTGCCATTTCTGTGCCCAAAACCTGCAAATTTTACCTTGTAACCTTTGAAAATTGTCGAGGAGCTGCACATTGCTCCAAAAAAGCTATAGAAGCCATCAAATCATTCAAAAAACTCTGAAAGTCTTCCAAAGCCAAATACCTGCATTACAACAGGTATTTTTCTAAAAATTGAACCAGCAAATGATTTGAAAGATATTTTAAGAACAAAAGCATACTCAGAATTTAAAAATCGATTAAAAGAAACTGCCAAAAAGCCCCAAAAATAGGCCAGACCCTATTAAATTTTTCCCATAAACCATATTTCTATGCTGTGCACCATTTTTTAAGAAATTTGTGAGTTAATGTTCACACTTTGATGAACTATTTCAAGCTTGAAATCAAAACAGAAAACCTCTGCAAGTATCCAAAGCCTCTGTAACCCTTTTCAAAAGAGTTTTTAGCCCAAATTTCCATTAAAATACTCAAGAAACCCTTGTTTCTTGTTTTAAACTAGTTAAAAGCCTATAAAACTCTTTCACAGACCTAATTGAGAAGAAAGCCAAAGAAAAAAGCTATACTTTGCCAAATGTGTCCAACAAACCCTCTGCTAAAGTAAATTACTTCTGCAAACTATCTAAACTTGCAGAAGTAGATCAAAATGTCTAAGAAGCAGAGTGCAAGCAAGCCTGAAGGTTCTAAAGTACCTAAACCTACCCCTGCCATGACTTCAAACACAACTATTGTTGTAAATCCTCTTCAACCACCTGTTGTTGATATTGAACACATCCCACTAGCTCATACTGATTACAAGATAACAGATCCCATTATTGAATTTAACCTGTTAGATATCCATAAATGATGCTATGAGAAGTATTTAGATGATCAAGAAGAATTCCATATTTGGGAATCTCATTTGCCCAAATATGTTGTCCCATTAACTCGTCCATGTTAGGAGGTCATTATATTGTGTCAACAGTATTATGTTCCTGAGCAAAGAGCTATTGTAAATGCCAATAAAGGTGTGGTTTTTACCATTACTGCAGAATCAATTAACTAGATGTTA